>JAPZIH010000551.1:0-18090 GCA_027410445.1 Discoglossus pictus
CTATAGGTCACAATGTTAACTTGGATGACTTAAGAAATCTCAACAAATGAAGTGTTGACACCTGACTATAAGAAATTTGCACAGAGTTGGAATTGGGCAATAGAGGCCGTGTATGTATATATATGTATATATATGTATATATATATATGTGTATATATATGTATGTATATATATAAGTATGTATGTGTATAGGATGTGAAGGGCTTGTTAATACATTTCACTTTTCCGTTTTTGGATTTGTGTTTCATTTTTTTTTTTTTTTTTTATGTTTGTTCCCTCAAATTCTGAGGTAAAGATTTTGTCAGAAATGCTTTAATAATCCTGCATAGATAGATGCTTATAGGTTTTTGAGAGACTGGGAGGTAGCTGCCTCCATTAGAAAGGTTCACCTACCACTTCTAAACACTGGCTAATCAGCCCGTAGGAATTCGACCCAACATGAGAGATAGGATGGGTCATATTCGGTATGTTTGTAGTCAGTATATATGTTTAAAGGAACAGAGAAGCACAAATTTAAATAGTGAGGATAGGAAGGGGAAACATAGGTTAAGAGGAATTAAGTCAATAAAGAAACTATGTCATTAAGGATAATATCACATAACACCAATGGATTGAATATGCCCATTAAAAGAAAAATTGCATTTTCAGAATATAATAAATCAGGTGCAGAAATAATCTGCCTACAAGAAACACATCTGAAAATGAAGCATAACCATCTATTAAATAATAAATCTTTTTTGAAGAGAGTAGATGCTAATTATACTAGTAAAACGAGGGGAGTCTTGATATTATTTAAAGCTAACTTACTGGTGGAGGAAGAGTTTAAAAAGATTGATATAGAGGGAAGATATATATTGTGGGTAGGAGAAATAAATAAAAGCATCTACACAATTGTAAATATATATGCCCCAAATAAGAATCAAGAGAGATTTCTTATAAAAATATTGAAGTTAGTTCATAAATATAAAAAAGGAAAAGTTATTATATGTGGAGACTTAAATTTAGCTATGGATCTAGTTCAGGATAGATCAAAATCTAAATATAAGAAAAATAATAATACTTTGAGTTATTTAAGATTAAGAATTAAAAAACTAATGATAGAGCTTGACCTCTTTGATATTTGGAGAACATTTAATCCAGAAAAGATAGAGTTTACATATCACTCAAAGAAATATAATGTATACTCTAGAATAGATTATTTCTTGGGGGATCCTTCAGTGGTATACGATACAAAAAAAATAACTATCTTATCTACTGCACTATCAGATCACTTTCCACTGATGTTGGAACTAAAAGGGGTTGAAACCTATGGTAAAATAAGAAAGTGGAGAATAGAACCTCTGATTTTAAAAGATAAGATATATATAGAAGAAATAAGAACAGCTATTAGAGAATTTATGCGCTTAAATATAGATTCAGTATCATCTCCTTCACTCATATGGTGTACATTAAAAGCATTTGTTAGAGGCATTCTAATAGAAAAAGAAGTGCAAATGAAGAGAGCTAGGGGAACAACCCTAAGAAATCTTTATATTCAGTTAGATATATTACAGAATAGCAATACAAATCTTCCATCTATGCAAAAGATGGAAAAAATTAAAGATATCAATTTACAAATTAAAAAGATCTTTCAGTTAATTCAAGATAGAATGGTTTGGAAAGCACAACAAAACAATTACCTCATGGGAGGAAAAATGGGGAAATATTTGGCCAATAAAGTTAAGAAAAAAAAAATTCAAAACCATATCCAGGGACTCAGGGGAGAAGATAATCAGCTATATAACCATCCAGAAAAAATTGGCAACATATTTTTCCAATACTACTCAGAATTATATAATATTGAGAAGCAGAAAGATGTTCAGAAACCTAGTTTGAGTGAGATAAAAAACTTTTTGAAGGATATTAAATTCCCTAAGATATCAGAGGAAGAATTATTATATCTAAATGAACCAATAACGGAGAAAGAGATAATAAAGGTTATTATTGAAACAAAAAACAATAAGGCCCCTGGAATTGATGGCCTAGATAAACTATTCTATACAACGTTTAAAGACCAGCTGCCCCCTTTATTGGCCAGTATGTTTAATGAGATCAAGAACAGCGGCATTATTAGAGAGGAGTTAACTGAAGCAAAAATTATAAATATACTAAAAGAAGGAAAAGACCCGGAAGATAGGAAGAGCTATAGACCTATCTCTCTTATTAATTATGATTTAAAAATATATTCTAAGGTGTTAACTAATCGTTTGATCCCTTTAATTCCGCAGTTGATTAATCCAGAGCAGGACAGGATCTGTTAAGTCCCGACAATGAGGGGATAATATAAGAACATTGATAGATATTCTCTCTATAGGGAGGAGTGATGGGGGCCCCAGTTTGGCTCTGTCGATAGATGCAGAGAAAGCCTTCGACAGAGTCAGCTGGGACTTCCTTAAGATTGCCTTGGAATGTTATGGACTAGAGGAATTTGCTTCTAAAGCAATTATGGCTCTTTATATTAACCCTACAGCTAAGATTAGAGGGCCTAATTATGAAACATCTTTTTTTCCCATAAAAAATGGAACTAGGCAGGGCTGTCCCTTGTCTCCCATATTATTTAATCTTTATGTGGAGCCTCTTCTATTGAAAATAAGGGAAGCAAAGGATATTGAGGGAGTAAAAGTAGGTCTTAAAGAGTATAAAATTGCTATATATGCAGATGATCTGATAGTTATTTTGAAGAACCCTATCCAATCTTTGGGAGCTCTTGATATCATCTTTAAAGAATTTGGAAGACTCTCTTATTATAAAGTCAACCATGAGAAATCAGATATTATATGGAGGGATCTCTCCTTTGAAGAAATTACAAGTTTAAAAAGCTCATTTAATTTTAAATGGAACTCTAATAAAATAAGCCATCTGGGTATAGACCTATCATTCAAGGTTAATAAGATTTTGAAATCTAATCTAGAAAAGATATGGAAACAGATTCAGAAAATCCTCTTAGAGTGGAAAGATGTAAAATTTTCATGGTCAGCTAGAATCGCAATTAGTAAGATGATATTGATCCCTAAAATCACTTATATCCTTAGAACAATTCCGGAATTGTTAAACTGCAAAGAGGTATAGATGCATTTATTTTGGGTGGTAAAAGAACTAGAATCACTCTTTCAATTACCAAAAGACCCATGCTTAAGGGTGGATTGGCATCACCCTCTATAAGAGATTTATATAATGCTATTGCCCTCTCTCAAATTATGATATGGAGTACTCCTGCCATTAATCCAGGTGGGAAGTCCTTAGAATACGATATATTAAAAATAGACACTCCTAATACATTGCTGTGGATTGATGTGTTAAATGATGTCAAGAGTGAACGGCTCCCCAGAGGAGTAAGAACATTGTTAAAATTCTGGGTGACAAATAGAGATAAATTGAACCTTTCGAGATATCCTTCGTTAGGTGCCCCTATAGAGTGTCTCTTATCACCGTTCAATGTTGACTTAATAGGTGGATGGAAATTGCAGGGAATATCCCTTATAGATGATCTCTACGCATCTGGTGTCCAACTATCCTGGTCTAACTTGAAACAAAAATATAAACTTAAGAACAACCAATGGTTGGCATTTAGATCCTTACAATCCTTGGTGAAAGCAAAGGGATATGGTAAAAAGATTAGCTATTCGATTACTGACTTTGAAAGTATGCTATATCAGAAGGCGTTACCGCATAGAATTTCAAGATGTCATAAGATTCTAACGCCACAGGATAAAGTAAATCCAACGAAAGGTATGTTAGAGTGGCAGAAAGATCTACATATATTAATGGACGGAGATAAATGGGAGGAGGCTCTAAAAATCGTAAAAATCTCTTCCTGCTCTAGTAACTATATTGAATTATATTTCAAGCTGATCAATAGATGGTATTGGACACCAGATGCGATTAATAAATTTGCACAGAACAAAGGGAATACATGTTGGAAGGGTTGTGGTATAAACAGTGATTCACTCCATGCTTGGTGGAACTGTACAAAAATAAAGCCTTTTTGGAGAGCTTGTACATATCTGATTGAGGATATATGTGAGGTAGAGGTTCCTTTTGTTCCAGAGCTGCTCCTATTACATATAAACATAAGGGAGACTTTTCCAAAAGTCTACCTCCTGGTCTCTCATATTCTTTTGGTTATTAAAATGTATATTGTGAAATATTGGAAATCAGAGTCCTCCCCATCTCTTCAAGAAATTATAAATTGTGTTATAAGAAATAGAAAGTTTGAAGTCCAAGGAGAGAGCTTAGTCAAGCGAACTGGAAGAAAAAGACTAGACAGATGGTCTGTTTGGGATAGTTATTGTAATAGAAAGGTTAATATATGATAAATTATGTTTGATAATTGGTTTACCATTGGTGTTATATGCTTTTGCTGTTAAATCAGATTTTCTCTTTGCCCTTTGCTTTTCCTCCGTCTCTCTTTCTCCCTTCCTTTTCTTTTCTCTTCTCTGCTCCTATTGGAGTGGGGGGAGGGAGGGGGGAGGGGAAGGGAAGAGGAAAGAGATTTTGTTTTACTGTTTTCTATTTTCCTTCTTCACCAGAGTCTCCCCAGAAGCACATGATTTCTGTGCTAAACTATTAATTATATTAACTATATTGAGAGTAGTGCCGGTTCCTTTGTATGCTTGGTGGAGGTATCAAGTTAAGTGAACTTGCTATTAGGGAACTGCCTTCCCATCAGGAGTACAATATATTACACAAAAATTGGTATTCGAAGAGATGGGAGGGAGGAGATTTTAACACTGTATTTATACATATGCAATTGCTAAACTGTTGAATTACTGATACCTCTGGAATGTATGATTGTTTTGTTTTGTTATGTTTTTGATGTTTGTTAAAGAAAAACGAGAAAAAATAAAGTAAAAAAAAAAAAAAACAATGTTAACTTGGCCTATGTTAGATCTTGGCCTATGTGATGGTAATATTTTGTATGCAGATGGCTACCTCCCTTCACATGGTCTATGATTCTCTTCTCTGTGGACATGTAGGGTTCTGTTGAACATGCAACCAATTGATGGTCACTGAGGAATATAGTTGTGTTGAGAAAATATGCTGCAGCCCCTATATTTTTAAGGCCTTATTTTGTATTTGTATTTAGTTTTAGGTAAAATAAGGTACATGAAGGCATCATCTGCATCTGCAAGCATTGTGGAGGACATTTTTGAGATGTAGGGTTTACCCAGTGCCTCTCGGATAGACATTCCTTCAATGACAGCCCCCCTTAACATGTAGCCCCCACAATCTTAATGCTATCATATAGCCAGATATCTCAGACATGATTGCATTAATATATGAAAAGATCCTTGGGTCTGATGTACATAACAGGGAATCTGTCTGCTGACCTTTGTGTCTTCTCCATATTAATTGCTATTTTTCCATATTTCTGATAATCCAGAGACCTAGCTAATAGTTAGTAATGCTTGCAGATGGGAATCAGGTGAGTTGGTATATTGTTACAGTATTTAGCACTGTACTGTACATGCCTGGTGATTAGTTTTATTTATCCTCCTCTACCTTTTTTTAGTTGACCACTTTTTGTCAGATTTTTATCACCACACTGTATGTGTGAAACTGGATTGGATTACACAATCCAGAGGTTGAATCATCTGTATCATTGAACAGATCTAGACAAGGTGTAAGTGCTATGCACATTAATGGTTTCTTCAATTAAATTGAGTGATTTGCGATGATCCTTTTTTCATCAGATTCCGGTTGCAGCGGTGTAGTGACCACTTGTGACCCTGGTAGGTGCTATGCATCATGCTTATTCTAGACTATCACATTACCCCCTGTAGGTATCCCATTTTTCCCAATAATCTTGCCCTCCTGGGATCTGCCCACACAACACGCATGACATTATTGCACAGTCTTGACCATTTCTGATTGTGCTCTGTGTATAAAATAAAGCTTTGTTACATCGTTCTCACCTTGTCAGTGTGTTTTCAATGGTTGGGGTTATGGGACATCCACATACATCACATACATCACATTCCTATATATGTAAACAAATGAGCCCTAGTTACTATGCAGTAGATAAATACATATAACAATAATAATAGTCATAATAGCTTTAAATATCATATAATTAATATATATATATATCTTATATAATCAACATAAAGGGTCAAAACACATGCAAGGTCCAATTATTGATACTGTGGATTATGAACATTCCACTGAGGGCCTGATAACAATATGACAGTTGCCAGTTCCTTCTTTAGTGGACTGTGATGTGTCTAACCTCTCTGCTATGACCTGCCCACCTACAGTGGCCCTATATGGTATAGCTCACGGCTTCATTCAGGTACACAAGCACCTTCACCACCACCACTTAGCAATCCTGAAGGGGTTATGATTTACAGTGCTACGTAAATGTCATTGAGCCCTTTGCAAGACCTCCTTGGTACCTGTAACTTGTGGTTAGGTTTTTGCCATTTGCGGGCTTGACGGAATGGTTAGCAAAGGGAAATTGGAGCAATAGAATAGCGATTGGCAATTTTAGCTTTCAGTAGTTTTACGGCCACGTAAAAGATCATGGGCTTGGAGGGCATTAACTTGCAACTTGACAAACCGCAATGGATCGCAATGAATCGCAGCTTGGAGCCCGAAACTCGATCGGAGCCTGCAAACGGAAGCCAATTGAATAGCAAAATAAGTTACAGGCTTCATTTGTGGATGCCTCAATTGAATGAGGCTCCAAGTTTTTTTTGGCAGCTCGGAGGAGTTGCAGAGACCTATAGGTGATTTGCCCAGAGTGACCAGACCAGCTCACTGATTTCCTATCTAGCAGAGGTGATCAAGTAGAAAAGAATACAGATCACAAAGATGATGGAGTGGTGGGCACACCTTCTTGCCACAGGCTTGCCATCTCTTATAAGTACAAATGGCATTCTTGGGGCTTCAGCAAGGAGATGAGCTATCAGGATGGCTGGGGGATTTAGTTAGGGAAGATCTCTTTGGAACAGTATGATGGCCGGATAGCACCTGCTATTGAATAACAACAGCCTACCTACTACAGGATGGAGTTAATGGAAAAACTCCAGGAGGTATTGCAGTGTGATTGAGCATGTGGCAGCTGTTATGAAGTTTCCACCACAATAAAAGCAATTCCACCACCGCTGTCCAGATGACGTATCCTGTATACTGATCCTGTGCTCACATGTTTAAATGGTGCATCCAAGGAAGACGAGTTTAGAGACATCTGCTGCCTTGGTAAAGGGATCAAAAGAACCTGACTGATCTCCTGGGTAGGTTTGGCCCATGTACTATAAAACACATACTCATTGTTATTATCCTCCTTCTCTAGTTATTGTATATAAATGATTAATGTTATTCTCAGTGATAACAATTAATGCCACCATTTGATTTATGGCGTCAACCAACTTTAAAAACCAAGCTAATTTACTTAAATATGTAAAGATTAGACCTGGTGACAATAAGTCTATGAGATATGGTCACAGTGTATCTTCTACACAATTTCAGAGGTCACTACTTATATCATGTTAATATAATATACTAGGCAGTAAGTAGGGAAAAACTAGGAAAAAATATAGAAATATGTAGTGCAAAGCACAATAATAAAAAATGGTTCTCAGAATCTATATAATAAATATAATAGTCTTCATATGTCTAAATGAGAAATCATAGGACTAAAGAGAACAAAATTCTTAAAAAATAAATATATATATATAGAACACTAGTTTTACATAAAAAATATAATATACTAGCAGAGCCCGCAAACTACTAAACTCTCTATGGACATTCAATTGCTTTGATAAAGATAGCAGGAAGCTATCGAAACCGGTTGGCTTTTATACCTTTGTATATTTTTTTGGGCAGATTTATGGGTACAGACTACCGTGAGTAGTTCATTAAGGTAAGGGTCTGCTTTTGCCTCTGGAGTAGGGGATTTTTTCTTCCCTTAGTGATTTAAAATAGGAGATGATACGCTGATCCTATAGCTCTGTATATGTGGGGCCTCCCATCCACGGTATCTCTAGTGTCTCGCTCTCTGCTAGTATATTATATTTTTTATGTACATAGGGTATTCTATATATATATATATATATATTATATATATATATATATATATATATTTTTTTTTTTTTTTTTTTTTAATGGTACTCTTTTCTCCTTTAGACATATGAGGACTTTTATATTTATTATATAGATTCTGGGAACCCTCTTTTATTATTGTGCTGTGCACTAAATATTTCTATATTTTTTCCTAGTTTTTCCCTACTTACTGCCCAATAAATTATTTTTTGTTTTGGTCACGATTTTAACAGGTGTTAAGCACCAAGAACCTTTTTCTGTTTTGTTATATGATATTTTTATAACTTTGGTTTAATCCAAGTTTTCTTGATTAATTCACTTCCAATCTTCTAAACATGGCGGAACCTAATAAATGGGACTATAACATACTGCTAAATGAAACTCAATTCACTTGTATCTGAGAAAAAAAAGAGAATGTAACAGTTGAGAACAAGCCGGATATCTCAACAACCTTTAGAACATTACAAAAATCATTGCAAAAGCAGATTAAATCCATTTGGGAGATTAGAAGTCTCAAGAATTACGTAAAATATTGATTAATATCGAGGGGACTGTGAATACAAATAGTGCCTCCACACCACTTACTTGAAGATGATTTTGTAAAGAAATGGATAGACATTGTTACCAAATGTTCTACTGATCTTATGATAATATTAACGGAACTAGAACAGACAATTCTGGAAGTATGGAATAAAAAAGTAGATGCATGTAATTTAGAGGTAAGTAAATTTAAGAATAGTGATGAATGTGAGAGATGGCTATCCAAAATGAATGCAAATTTGGAGAAATATAAATTAATTAGACATAAACAGATGAAGTTTAATAGGGATACGAGTTATCTTCAGTAAAGAACAATGTATAAAATCAGTAATACTGAAAAAACTGAAAGAATAGGGGACATAACCGCCTCTGAATATTCAGAAAAAGATGGAGAAATGCAATCAGGTCTCATTAACAGAGACACTCAGGATTCATGTATGGCAGCTCCAATCACTCAAGGACGCCTTAACCAAGCCTTTATGGATACTTTTTTAGGGAAGGGGCAAGGCCCAAAACAAGTACGCAAGAGAGGGAGAGGGAAAGAGAAATCAAAACCCCAACAAAAAGTAAAAAAATACAGACACTAAAGAATAATTCTCAGAAACCCTCAACGATGGAAAATGGAATAAATATTAAAATAGGCCTAGACCCAAATGAAGAACCAAAAAAGAAGATATCCATAGGAGAGGAAAGCTGTATAGTAAATCTTACAGAAATTATACTGACAGAAGCCCAACTAAAAGTACTAAGTCATGGTCTCTCATGTGTAGCTTCTAATTATACAAATGGGTTTGAGAATGTGAAAGATATTAATCTCTTCCTTAGGAAGTCAGCCCTTAGAATTTTTTCTATGAAAAAGATAAGAAAAAACTAGAAGAAATGGGGCTTACAATTGAGGATAAAGAGACTCTAGAAAATGCATTACTACCCGTCAAGAAGATTCAAAATGAAAAATAAGTCTGATACATTTAAGAAGAAAAGTAGATTTACTCCAGAACTCAAGCACTTTGGTAACCTGACAATGTATTTAAATTTAATGTGTAACGATCTTGAATACTTAAATGAAATGAATAAAATCAATGTTTCAAATAAAAATAATAATAATCTCTCTATAGATGATAGAAGAGCTATAGAAGAATTAAGAAAAATGGATATCAAATTTAAAAAAGCAGATAAAGGGGGTAACATAGTCGTAATGAAAAAGGACACCTATCAAGATATGTTTCTAGGGTTCTCCCTAGAAATCCATCTTGGGAATATTATGTGGAGTTAGAATCCCTCCTTAAAAAAGCTGTAGAAGATAAGTTTATCACAAAGGCGAACTTTGATTATTTGTTACCAAAAGATCCAACAGTGGCGACGTTCAACGCCTTACCTAAGATCCATAAACAACAAGTATCTGTTCCAGGGAGACCCATTGTGGCAAGTACTAACTGTCTGACTGAACACATAAGCCAATATATAGATAATGAGTTGAAAGATATTGTATCGAGACTTCCATTTTTTTTGCAAGATGCAACTGCTACTTTGAAGAATATTGAGGATTTAGAGCTACCCTCTTCAGCACTATTGGCAACTGCTGATATTGAACAGCTATACAGCAGTATCCCAAATGATCAAGGGATAGAAGCTGTAAAATATCTATGAGGAGAAAAAAAATCAGAAGAGAAACAAATTTATCTTTGACCTTCTAAAATTGGTCCTGACAAGGAATTTTTTTGTCTTTCAAGGTAAATGGTACCGTCAGACTAGGGGCACGGCAATGGGAACATGCTTTACCCCTAGCTATGCCAACCTTTTTCTGGGAATGTGGGAAAGCACAAAGGTGTTTAATGATCAGACAAATACAGAAAAATGTGTTGGTATGGAAAAGGTACATCGATGATGTCCTAATCTGCTGGCAGGGTGACAAATCTGAGTTTGCTACGTTTATAACGACCAATAATAAAGATATTAATATCAAATTAACCTCTGAAATAAATGAAAAAGAAATTAATTTCCTGGATATAAAGATCATGAAAACATCAGAAGGGAAATTACATACCACCCTGTACAGAAAAGAAACAGCCACAAATAACATTTTGGCATGGGAGAGTCAACACCCCAGATCCCTAAAAGCTGGAATACCTATAGGCCAATATATCAGATTACGCTGCAACTGTAACACTATGAAAGACTTCAAAGTAAAAGCAGATAAATTAAGAGTTAGGCTAAAGATAGGAGGGTATCCGAATCAAATACTTAAATCTGCTTATAAAAAAGCGATTGGTATGGAGAGGAACAAATTTGGCTGATAAGATGGTAAGAAGTCTCTTTAATGACGGCAAAGATAAAAATAATTGGCTTACAAGAACAAAGGGCTTATTTAAACGTGTGCAAATTGCTGGGCCTGTCAATACATCAAGCCTGTAAAAATCTTTTCGACATCCTCATACCAAGAAGGAGTTTCTATTGCAGTAATTTTTGTATATCTGTTGTTAATGGCCAAGATTCCCAGTCCTCCCAGACATGTGAGACCTCTACCATCAAGGAGATATGAAATGTCTTGAGTTCCATGTTATAAAAGGATTAAAAACAGTTATAAGGGAGGAGGTGATATGGATCAGAAGATAATGCAAGAGGAATGCAAATGGATGCTATTTTATAGGAGCACTAAGTAATTGGGGCCTTAATTGAGGCTCTACTTTTGGCGCCTTTATCTAGAATATCCTGTGTTATATTCGTAGGGAAGTGTTTTATTAAGTAATAGAGTATTTCTAGTAAAATTATAAAGTAGTAGGGGGCAAAGAATAAGTCCTATTTCATACTTCATGGGTTAATTAGACAAAATTCCAAAAGTAATAACACGCTTGCTTATTATGAGATGATGGTCACCAGTGCCTTTTAAATTTTTATTAATTTAACAAGTATTTAAAGCCATTAAAATCACCTACTGTCAGACCATTTTGTGCATAGATTTTGTGTTTTATATCCTAATATATAAATAACATTATTATTCTCAAAAATCATGGGATACAAACTGACAAAGTTATTTTCCATAGACAGTTTATTAACCCTTACACTTTGCCCCATGTGCCTTACCATGGATGGAAACAAGGGATATTTAACAAAAGTATTGTACAAAATATAAGACATCATAGTGTCCATCTAGCTGTTAGTATGGCCACTGGCCAGTGCCATCGTTATGTATTAGGGGGTCCTAAAACCCATAACTGGAAACGTTTATAGCTCATACATTATTCAGCAATTTTGGGAAGGAAAACACCTTTCCATATTCTTTTCCACCCTTTATCTTTTTTTAATATAAATCTGGTGTCTTCACAACATACTTAGTTGCTGTCTAAGTGCTGACTTCACATCTTTATTTTCAGGCCTGTAAATTAGAGGATTTAGTACAGGGACGGCAACTGTGTTAATTAGAGAGAAAATTTTTGTAAATGTCATATCTCCCGTTGAGGTTGGGACTAAAGTATAAACAGAACAAAGTTATGAAGAGAAGAACAACGACAGTGATGTTGTGAGGAACATGTGTGGAAGGCTTTCTGTCTCCCGGTGCTGGAACGGATCTTCAGGATGGTAGTAATAATGAAAATATAGGGAGCACATGATTAGAAAAAAATGGAGTGCAACCTAAAAGCAGTCCTTCCATGACAATTATTATCTCCAGTGTAGTTGTATCATTGCATGTGAGCTTCAAAAGAGGGACACTGTCACAGTAGAAGTGGTCGATGATGTTGGATCTATAGCAGGTGTAACTGGACAATATGACGAAGTTGGAATGTGACGGCTAAAAAGCCAAGCAACCAACAGACAGTGGCCAAAGCAACACAAACTTGATAGCTCATGATCATTGTATAGTATAATGGTTTACCAAATGGCCACATATCGGTCATCAGCTCATGGCCGTAAGGATAAGCAACTCATCGGTAGTGAACGATAAAAACATAATATTCTGAGTCATGCAGGCAAAGAAAGAAATGGTGTTATCCCCAGATAGTAAGGAAGAGAAGATCTTATGTAGACTGATAGTGGTGGTGGACATGTCTATGACCGGACAGATTACCCAAGGAAGAAGTACATGGGAGTGTGGCAGATGATGATCCATGGAAACCAGTAGAGAATGGTCAGTGTTACCTGACCAAGAGTGAGAAGATAAACGAGAAGTATTACAAGGAATATCGGAGTCTGAAGATCTGAATGTCTGTTATCCCTATCAGTATGAAGTTTAGGACCTCCGTCTGGTTTTCTTTTTCCATATCTTTATGGGTCTAAATGTGTTGAGAAAAAAGTCAAAACATTATCATGGTCTACAAAGTATTATTTATAATAAAAGACTTCATGACCAGAATATTTATAGCTGTATAGTTACAGAAGTGAGTTGGGGGGATGTGAGAGAATCCTGTAAATATATCAGAGGGGTTAATAAAGTTCAGGACTGATGGAAGTGTCTTCCAGAAAAAGAGGACATGATTTGAAAGGTATAAGGGTGGAGGATTCAAGGGCAACATGGAAAACTACACTGTTACAAGAAAGGGTAGTAGATAAGTATAATATGCTATCTGTAGAAGTGGTATGGATAAACCCAAGAGAGAAGATCCAACACACCTGATTATTATTAATATCAAAAAGGTGTATCTGATAAATATTGTTACCACCTACAATGTGGCATTACAGTGTTCTGTAAAGTGTAATGGTTGAAAAACTTGACACAGAAATATGTACTCACATCTTCAGGTTGTTGCTGTATTTATTATTCTCTTATGTAGGTTGTAGTAGGTGATATTTTTTGAGGGTCAACTGAGCTTTAGAAACTCTGATGGCTTTCTCTTTTTCTTCAGTATCGTAGAGAGGGGTATAGCCTTCTACTTGTATGAAGGGTCTTGTAATGACAGGAGTATATATTTCAGAAATAGAAATCTTCTAAATTGCCAATGGGTTAGAAGAACCTTTGATAAGAAACAGTTGAGGTTCTCAAAAGTATAAAAAGCATCTATGAAGAATATATCCATTCGTCCATAAAAAATATTTTGTTTAGAAACTCACAGTATTACAGGTGATGTTGGTATTGTGTGCAGCTTGAATAGTAGAAAAGAAGAGAGTCTGATCCACAGGGTACATACATTTTAATAAGCTCTCTATCTATCGTAAGACTAGAGTTTTAATCACATGAATCATATCTCTAGAGGGTCTAAAGCCCACAGGTTTCATTATATTTTTCAGACTTAGACATGTCCCAATTGGTACAAAAACCAAGAGATGACATTTAGTTTATTGGAAGCAAGTCCATGGAGGCCAGAAAGCCCAACAGACCAACCAGTCCATGATTTTTAACTATTTTTGCTCAACTCCTCAACAATGAGTAATGAGTTATAACTGGACATGATCTCTCGATTCTGAGTATATTACCAAGTAGTGTTATCTAAAGGCTTTTTTCTTTGTACTATTGTTATGTGATGATAAAAACATATAAATAATGAGGGGAATTAGATGTCACGTCATCTTTCTGTATCTGTAGATCATTACTTGGTGCTCATCTTGTATATATAACATAATGACAGAGCCCATAAACCATGTAAGCCTTTGCCATTGTTCCTAAATACACCATATGGCATACCAACATGACATCACCCACCATGAGAGTTAATTAGTTATATTAAATGTACTTGCAAAAAAGAGCAGCTTCATGATTTACCAGTTCAAGCTACACCATATGACTATGAGGACCAATAGAAAGCTGGTGGCTGTGCTGTGTTTACTTTGGAAGAAACAATATGGAAGGTGGTCACCTCATACAGTGACATACCATGAAGATTGTTGAGAGAATCAAACAATGAATAATCTTTATAAATAATTATTCACAAACAGCATCATGGGAAACAAAGCTCTGTTTTTACTGCAGTGTAGTAAAGTAAAACATTCTATACAACATAAAATTGTAAAAAATAAAAAAGTACATATCTTATGTTTTATGAAATTAAACTTAGAATCAATATTAAACGTATCACCTTAGTTTCACAGTGTCCTCAACTTGTAGGGTTAGTGTCTGCCTGGGTAATATTACATTGAGCAGTGAGATAAGAGAGTCATGACCCCCTGAATTCCGACTTTTTTTGGATTTTCATCCGGTCATAAATGGACACTTTCACAAGTTACTACCAAACTCAGGGGCTATTCTCAGTGGCCATAAGAGTTGCTTAAAGGGACTATGACACTTTTACAGTTATGTTGTTGCTTTTGTTCCTAGCCGGGTTTCGTACTCACGTCAAGTGGTAGATTAGGCTCCATAGACTTTCATAGAGTTCTTGTACAACTCGAAGCAAGTCCATGGAGGCCAGAAACCCAACAGACCAACCACTCCATGATTTTAACTATTTTGGCTCAACTCCTAAACAATAAGTAATAGTTATAACTGGGTCATGATTTCTGATTCTGAGTACAATTATGAAGTAGTGATATCTAAAGGCTTTTCCTTTGTACTATTGTTATGTGAAGATAAAAACAATGTAATACATGTAAATAAATTGTGACAGATTCACTGTCATGCTCGGGATCCGTGCCTTGTTTTTGCATAAAATGGAGGACGCAGGAGCCCTTTAAATACCACACTTTACTAGTTGTTTGACAGCATACAACATAAAACTGAAGGCAGAAACAAAACCTAGCTTCTCATTGAAGCCCTGCATACCTAAACTGTAGTTACCTCACTGTCTTACATTTAAGTGTAAACATACAGTCCAAACAGTCTAGAGAGGCTATGGATAAGTACAAGAGGAGGAGATGCAGATAGAAGATTATTACAAATGGAGAGCAAATGGATATTTGCATTAGATTACAAATACCCGAAAGGCCTCAATGAAGGCTTTTCTTATTCAGCACTCCTATAGGAAGGTCCCATTCTGTTTAGGGATATTTAAACACTCTAACTTTATTTATAATAGCCTACATCATAAAAATACTGTCTTCTGTTTAGAATGTTATATTAATAGGGAATATTTGTTTTTTCTTTCTTTTTTTCTTTTCACTTGTTATCAATATTATATGATCAACATATTTAAATGATTGTAAAACAACTACACACAGGATCTAACATCCAATTTATATAAATACCTTTTAAATACCACTAAATATATTTTAGTAATGTAGAGTAGCACATACAAATCTTTATAATAATGTTCTTATTTTTTGAGCACTAGAGGGTTAAAGTTTTCTATCAGCTGTAGTATTTATTGTTATTAGTTTGCAATTACTAATAGTTTACAGGGTATCTGATACAGAGAAGTATAGGGCACAATATAGGTTTTGAAAAAGAAGATTTATAGAAATGGTATTTCTAGTAATATCAATGTAACAACATAGGCTTAATAAAGTTGAATGAGTTGAAAAATTGGAGGCTAAATAAAGTTAAATAAGGTTCAATGAATTCAGGAAATGGAGGCTTAATAAAGTTTATTGAATTGAATACAACGTTACGTCATGACGCTCATGCAAAACCAGGAAGTAACAGGGCTTTATAAGCCAGAGGAGAAGCCAGTACAATACAGCCTTATAGAAAGTCCTCTAAAAAGGACGAAACGGACCATTGGCACATTATATTTTTAGTGGGGCAGGTTCTATTCTCATGCAATATGGCTTAAAAGGCTCAAAAGTCAATATCTACAAGGAGAAGGAGTGTGGCGAGAGGGAAGCTAAATCGCAAGTATTTGTTTGCTACATGGTATTACCCTCCCATACATTTATCCTCTAATGATTTACTAATCTTATTTTTGCTGTAACTATGGACATTTTTGTTTAGCAAAATATACAATATATAGTTGTTAAATTGACTGAGAGAATCCCCAGTTTTTGGAAAGATTGAACACCTGTGTCCCACTATATATGTTTTTGTTTTTAACAATATGTATACTATGTGCTTTTTTATTTACATTTTTCAACTCTGTGATTATCAGTGTATCCTGTATTATGACACTAGAATTCTGGGAGTCTCATGCACACCATCAGCCCCCAAATGTTACCTGCATCCTGGTCTCAGTAGGCCTCACTGGTTACGCTGAATTCTGGGAGTCTCATGCACACCATCAGCCCCAAATTTTACCTGCATCCTTGTCTCCGTAGGCCTCACTGGTTATGCTGAATTCTGGGGAGTCTCATACACACCATCAGCCCCAAATTTACCTGCATCCTGGTCTCAGTAGGCCTCAATGGTTACGCTGAATTCATCCTGGGAGTCCTCATACACACCATCAGCCCCAAATTTTAAATTGCCCTCCCTTCCTGCCCCTCACGCCTCACACCCTATTTCTGATGACAGTTTATAGTGCAAAGATTCTAAGGCTCAAAGCAGGTTCCTACCATTTTAGGAAGGTTGTTAATGCTGTGTTGTTTATCCTTGTTTTTTATCCCTTGTATTGCGCTATGGATTATGTTGGTGCGTTACAAATAAAAGTTAATAATAATAATAATAATAATAATATTAACAGGATTATCAGTATAACCTGATATATAAGTAGCTAAGATCCAGAATAACAGTATTATTTCAGTTTATGGATGAAACGGCCTAGACTGATTTATACAGAGCTGATTATCTCTATGTTTAAATATATTTTAGTAATGTGACTTTGGTATTATGCAAAGTTGTAAGCACTTTTTATACATTTTCGGCGCTGTCTAGGATCATAGGTATCCAAATAAAGTTATTTTTATGATATAAGCAAAGGGGTGTTAAGCACCCAAAGGATACATAATAAAAGGTCAATAGTAAATGTTTTACTCCACAGTTACATTGTTTCAATTACATAGTACAGAAAAAAATAAAAAAATAAACAAATAAATACATAAATAAATAGAAAATAAGATAGTATTTTGACAGCAAGGAAATTGTAATTTCTACCATTTTTGTAGTTTTTAATCTGTTAATCGACTAACCCGTTAACAATTTAATTTAGTGAGGAGCTACCTGTTTCTTTCCTTATTTTTTTCTTACTATTCATCAAATATTATTGTCTTAAATAGAACAAATAGGGTCTAATACATCTTTTAATGGAGTTTCCTCTTTTTTCCCCTCTTTTTTTCCCCCTTTTTTTTTTTACCTTTCTCTCTTCCCTTTCACCTTTTTTCTTTTCCTTTATATATAAATAAATTGAGAGGAGATTTCCATAGATAATTAACAAAAAACATCTATCAATATAAAATGTTCTCTATAATCTGAAGTGTTAATTTTATTAGTTTTAGTGTATTATTATCAGTGAATTTCTATATTGTCAATTTAAGAACTTTTCCTTTCAATCCCTTAATTTTTTTTTTACTTTTACTTTCGGTTCTTTCTAACTTATTTATAAATGTTTCTTCTTATGTAATTATTTTTCTATAAGTGATTTAAATGTGAATTGTGAATTTGTTTCTTGAAATTATTATCTTAAGGTTTCCCCTTTTACAGCTCACTTAAAGAAAAAAAAATAGTAATTCCTTAAG
>JAPZIH010000552.1:0-18062 GCA_027410445.1 Discoglossus pictus
AGATATAACTTGTGGCTCTCCTAGATCTTAAGCTCTACAGTTGACATTGGGGTCAATATATCTATCTTATGAGAATATTTTCTTGTCCTTTTCCTCCAAATAGTTTTATATGAGAATCTCAGAGTGAGTCCTTGCAGGACTAAGTTATTTACCAGAGCATTTAAAAGCAAGGTGTATCTGGGTCTAAATTTATAAATTGCATTTCTTTCTTCGCTCTTATCAATTTACCGTGAAAAACCCACTAGTTAGTCTAGTCATTCTCAGACTCACCTCGCCTCGGACCTCTAACTTTCCAGATGTCCCAGCAGGAGGCCCATCGTTTGTATCTCGCATCGAACTCCGCCGAGAAGTGGCTCATGGTTTGAATGTGATCAATTTTCTGTAGAACTTCTTTGAATGTGGGGTCAGTGTGTTTCCAATGTTTGGCTATTATGCATCTAGATGCCAAGTATAACTGATTGGTCAGGAATTGCTCACTCTTTGTTAGTGTTGTGTTTGGGAGTCCCAATAGTGCTTCCTCTGGTTTTTGCTCTAATGTTTTCCCCCACAGTTTACCTACTGTGTTGTATGTTGCCTGCCAAATATGTTTAATTTTGGGGCAGTCCCACAGCATGTGAATTAGAGAACCTACATGTCCACAACCTCTGTAGCATTTGTCAGAGAGTGATTTGTGTGAGTGGTGAAGTCTCGCTGGTGTGAGGTACCACCTCATCACTGTTTTTAGAGCGTTCTCTTTTAAGGTGATATTTAAGGATGAAATGTTAGCTTGCCTGATAACTTGGCTCCATTGTTTATCATCTAGTGCGATCTGTAATTCTGCTTCCTACTTCTCCTGATAGTGTGGTTTCTTTATGTTAGAACCCTCTGATAGGTGTTTGTATATAACCGAAATGTTGCCCTTGCCTCCAGGATTGTTAATGCAACATTGCTCATATACTGATTTTTTATTCTGACTATTTGATTTTGCATTCTGAAATATTGTTTGTTTAATTATCATCAGATTAAGCCATTCATTGTTAGGTATTTGGTTCAGTGTGCCCCCTTGTGTCAGAGTCCAGGTGTCTGCGACTATAGTCAGATCTTTCTGTATCCACCATTTCATCTGGGAGGCTTTGGTGGCGTGGCCTTCCTTATGGGATTGCCAAAGAGGGGTTAAACCTGAACCTACATGTAACAGGGGGGATTTTTTATTAATTTCTTTCCAAACTGCTAACGAGTTGCGAATGCAGCTTGTAAGGGTTTGTGTTTTCAGTTCTTTATGTGCTCCCTCTGGCTATTTTAAGTCTTTTAGAGTTGAATCCCTGATATGCTATGGAGGCTTCGGGGTTCGTGTATAAGGACTGTATCCCTCTTATAAAACCCTCTCCCAGACCCATCCTGATTAGCACTTCCCATATGAATGTCCAATCTATTCTGTCAAATGCTTTTTCCGCGTCTAGTGATAGAAGCATTGAGTGGATATTGTTTTTTTTGGCTATTTCTATTAGGTTTAACACTCTCCTGGTGTTGTCTGGGGCTTCTCTACCAGCAATAAAGCCTACTTGGTCCGGGTGGACCACACTAGGTAACAATGGGGCCAGTCTGTTCGCCAGAATCTTTGAGTATATTTTAATGTCGTTATCAATTAACGAAATTGGTCTGTAGCTCCCACATTGGGCCGGTTCTTTACCTATTTTAGGGATTACAATAATTTTTGCTTCTAAGAATTCTTGTTTTATGGGGGGACCTTTTAATAGGTCATTAAATAATTTGTGGAGGTGCGGGAGTAAGTGATGTGAGCATTGCTTGTAGTAATAATTCGTGAACCCGTCCGGGCCTGGTGCCCCATGTGATTTAGTTGTTTTAATTGCTTCTTTAATTTCTTCTATCGTGATGGGTTTTGCTAATTCTATAGATCGGGTTCTCTCAATTTGTGGGAGCTCTGTTGAGTTTAAGAAAGAATCTATTTGGGATTTGTGGGCTTTGGTTCCTGATTGAGCGGGGGCTGAGTAAAGTTCCTCATAGAAGTGTCGAAATGTTTCTGCTTTCTCATTTGGCTTAAAGACTAGCTTGTTAAATTTGTTAATTATTTTGGGGATAAAGGAATTAGCTCTCTGTGTTTTCAGTTTTCTGGCTAACATGGTATCTGGTTTGTTGGCGCTCCTGAACATTGTGGTCTGTGTGCGTTGGAGGATTGTTATCATTTTTTTCCGAAGAATAGCATTTAATAATTGCTTTTGAACCAGGAGTTCATTGTAAATCTTCGGGTCGTGTTTCCTAGTGAATTGCGTTTGTAAGTCTGAAATTTTACTCTTGATAGTGTGCAATTGTGCCTGTTCCAATTTTTTTGTTGTTGCGCCTATTTGGATACAGACCCCTCTAATGACTGCTTTATGGGCTGCCCACACTCCCCCCTTCCCCACCTCGCTCTCAGCATTGAGTGCGAAGTAGTCGTCTATCGCTCTGATAATTTTGTCCTTGGAGGTGACGTCATTGAGTAGGTGTGGGTTTAAGGTCCATGAAGGAGATCGTCCTGATGGGATGAAGCCATTCAGGGAAATCAGAACCAAGTCATGGTCCGACCATGCAATGGGGTGTATGTCTGCACCCATTAAGTTATGGGTTAGTCGTTGCTGTATTAGCACATGGTCGATAATTGAGTGGGACTGGTGTCTGGGGGAGAAGAAGGTGTATGTCCTGTCTGAGGGATTCATTACTCTCCATGTATCAATCAGACCGTAGGATCTGAGAATGTGTTTGAACGCTTTGGTGGCCGTTGGCGTAGTGTGTGCGGGAGATTTGGCAGATCGGTCTTTGTCTGGGTCTAGCACCGTGTTCATGTCTCCTCCCACTACTAGGGTAGATGGCTCCCATCCCAACATAATACGGGATATTTTAGCGAAGAATTGTGCCTGTTCGGTATTCGGGGCGTAAAGGTTAAGGAAAGTCACCTTTTGTTCTTGGATGGATCCATGAATTGCTAAATATCTGCCCTCTGGGTCTGACTGGGTTTTGGAGTGGCAAAAATGAATTCTATTGTGTACCAAAATTGACACTCCTTTAGTTTTCTCTTTAGCTGAAGAGTGGTATGTCTGCATGTAGAATCTCCCCCAGTATTTGGGGATCGCTAATTTTTTAAAGTGTGTTTCTTGGATCATTACTACATCCCCTCTTAGCTTGTGATATTATTTTATTGCTATCCCTCTTTTAACGGGTTCATTGAGGCCCTGAGCATTGTGTGAGATAATGTTGAGGTTCATGATGTGTCCTACCTTTTTGCTCTATGTTCCTTATGGGGAGCCGGTCGTGACGGGGTGTTCTTTTGTCGTTCTTGTCGAGATTGTCCGATAGGCCCCCTGCTGGGACTGTGTCCTTACACTCGGAGGTTGGTTGTGCTAGTGGAGCAAACGGGAAGACGGGGAAAAATAACAAGTTTTACACAGTGATAAACCAACACAAAGGCAACCTTAGAGGAGTTCTCTACTACTCTGTGTTGACAAGGAATTTGAGTCGTCTTTATCTAAAACGTGGGTTTTTCACTGGGATGTGAACTGTTGTAACAAGAAAATAAACTACAGCTACTTCGATTAGCTGTGAGTGTAGTAGTAATAAAACTATCGAAGGAATATCACTCGCTATCCTCCTTAACTTTCGTGGTGAATCCACTCGTGTCGTTAGTTGACACTGTGAGGATTCGCCTGTTTTCTGAACTAACTAAATTGCCCACGGGGGACTTTGTGAGCGGTCTATAATTTTTAAAGTGAAAAAGTGAACCCATATAAGTCTCACCTATTCTCCGTTCCAAGAGTTTCTGAGATTAGTCTAATGCAGGGCGTTGGACCGTTACATCTGTAAAAACGTTAAATTTGAAGGGCTTTAGGTAACTGATTGTTTGTAAGCCCAGTGGTGTCTATCAAGTAGTCAATATAAAGTACACCTTAGAGATAGGGCAGGAGATATTTAGTTTGTCTACGTCTACTGCATGTTTTAAAGGTCTACCTGTTTAGTAAGTAGTATAGGCGTGGGTAATTTGCTATTTAGCAGGTTTACTTTTACTGAGGTCGGGTGTTATTTACTGTAAGGGCCCTGTAGGTTGTGGATCGGCAGCATTTTGGAAGAGTATAGTGAAAACTAACACTACAACGCCTTGGCCCACATCGCCCTGCACAAAAATTACTTATCGGCAGCATTATAGGTTTCTTGGAAAAAGAGAGTAAGAGAGAAAAGACAGCATAATATATCACATTGTAACGTTTTGGTTCCTAGAGTTCCTCGAGTCCGGGAGTGAGATGTTTCTCCCTCTGTCTCGTCGCGTTGAACCTCTTCTCCTCTCTCCTTGTGGTCTGCTTTCCATGAGAAGTTCAGGGGTCGCATGTAGGTGAATGTCCCAAGATGTCAGCAGTTTGATTCCTTCTTCCAAAGATCTGACGGAATAAAATTTGTTGTCTCTCGATATGGTCAGACGGAATGGGAAGCCCCAGGAGTATCTCCAGCCCTGGGCAAGGATGCAGTCCAATAGGGGTTTCATATTTCTCCTTTTGGAGAGTGTTAGTTGTGATAGGTCGGAGAAGATTTGAGGTTGGTGCCCCTAAATTTCAGGTATGCCTCCTCTGGATGCTTTCATGAACAACTCTTTTGTGGTGAAATAGTGGAATCTTGCGATGATATCTCTCGGTCTTTCCTTCATGTTTGGGCGTCCGCCCAAGGCTCTGTGTATGCGGTCAATGTTGTACTGTTCCGAGTTTAGATCTGGTAACAGGAATTCACATAGTTCATACAAGTATCCTTTAAGATCCGTTACCGATTCAGGGACGTTGCGTAATCTCACGTTCTGCCTTCTAGATCTGTTTTCTAGATCTTCTTGGAACAAGAGGTGGTTAGCTTGTTCTTCTTTTAGCGCCGATATTTCCATTTCCATCTGCTGATGGGATTGCTGAAGTTCTTTGCATTTCTCTTCAAGCACACTTGTTTTGGAGTCTATTTTTTTTATTTCGGCTTTCAGCTCTGTAGATACCTTTGAGATTTCTGTTTTAATGTCTTCTCTGAACTTTCGGATTAGGTCCTTCAGGTCTTGTATGTCACCTTTGGTGCTCGGTGTGGATTGTTCCATTACTCTTGTTTCGGTAGGGCTTGCAGTTGACTGGGGGGTCTGAGGGGTTGCCGTTATTGTCTTTGGTGGATAGTAGGCTTGAATGTTTTTGTTGCTTTTCCTCGTAGCCACTCCAGCCATAATACTTTATAAGTCACTCTTCACTTTTGTCTGATGTAAGCTTCCCCTTTGTGTGGGCATTGATAGTGGTTTACATCTTTAGGGGGGTGTGCTTTCCATATGAATGATAAGCTGCCAGTCTATTAGATTGATAGTAAGTTTCACTCTTATGCACTATGTGCAGCGGCCACTAGAGTGCGCAGTTGTCTGTCAATTTGTTCTTCAGTGACTCTCTCCTTTGTTAGGCCCCGGATTTTTTTGCTTGTGGAGGTGATTGTATTGTGTCAACTTTATTATGGTGGTATACTTTTGAAGTGGGACTTCACTGGCCTCTTAGTGTTTAGATGACACTGCTGGAAAGGAGGGGAAGTATGCGCCCACTGGGCTTAGAGTCAGGGAATGTAAGTTGGGCTCATTAAAATGGCCGCCGCCGTTTTGGCGGGAAGAGTCTCACGCTCTGTTGTTAGGGATGAGCCAAAATGGACGTCAGTGTTGGGTTCCACGAGGTTACCATGCACCCCTGGGGCTGAGTGGGGCCGTTTTTGTAGGTCCCCTTGTGCCTCTTGATGAGGGTCTGGCTATTGCCTTCAGTAGTGGTGTCACTGGCAACTGTTTGGCTGCTGCTGGTTGTAGTGTTATTTAGTTGCGTCGTGTGCCCTCACACTGGGCCTATGTGTCGGCCTCACAATGATGCCCTGGGTCCGTGGTTTATATGGAGTGTGAGGGGGAGAGGGAATTTGGGCTGTGTGCCGGGTTAAGCTCTTACCCTGCTGCCGTCTTCTCTCACTCCAGGCTTCCAGCTTCGGCGTGGCGGGAGGCTCAATGGTCCGGCCCTCTACCACCGGTGTTGTTGCGACCGCTGTGCGGTCTTTAGGGGCTGTGGGAGTCGGCGTCTGGTGGGTAGGTGTTGTCCCGGGCTTGGGGTGTACTCACTGCGGCCACTGCTTCCCGGTGTGGGACCTCCGCAGTCTCCCGAACCAGCGCTCGTGTCCTCAGCTGAGTGTGCTGCTGTGCAGGTGCGTTATTTGCGGTGATAGGGTCGCCTTGTAAGTATCTCCCAGCCGGGGGAGGAAGGGAGTCACTCGGTCTGCTTCATGTACTTGTAGGGCCCGTTTTTGCGTGGCGCCGGAAAGTTGTTTGTGCCACCACAGAACTGTATCCCCGTGATCCCTGAGGGTAGCTGGGGATAAATATAGTATTTGTGGAGCTTTTGGGTGGGAATTAAACCCACAAATAGTGGATTATTCAGTCTATGAGCAGGAGCTCTGATGCAGCACGACCGTTCCGTTAGCTTGCTGGCCACGCCCCTCCAGTCAAGTGAATTCTTATTCAAATGTCTGTTTTCTTGTTTAATTAAAGGAACACATAATGCAATTTTTCATCTCATGCATATAGAAGAGTATGTTTAAAAACTATAAAAGTTTACTTTTTCATAAAAAACATGGAGATTAACAGGAAATGCCACAGGAAGTACCACTGTGGGAGAAGAGCATATTCTTTTAATCTTGTAAGAAAAAAAGAAAAAAATTACAGCAGATAGAGTGGATTCAGTGATTAGTGCTGAACTGCCACATCCAGAAAAGCATTCAAGACTTTATGAGATTGTAACTCATAGAATGATACATGGCCCATGTGGAGAGAGCAATCCAATCTCACCATTTATGGAAAAAGGGAAATGCATAAAAGAGTTTCCAAAACAATTTCAAATGCAGACTTATGTTAATTGTGATGGATACCCTTTGTATAAAAGAAGAGAAGGACAAACAGCTAATATCCGTGGCCAAAAGGTTGATAATGGATATGTGGTTCCATACAATCCACATTTGCTGATGAAGTACAATGCACATATCAATGTGGAAGCTTGCACTTCCATCGAATCCATAAAATATGTGTATAAATATATATATATAAAGGATATGATGCAGCAACTGCTTTTGTGCAAGGTGCAGACAATGAAAAAGACAACCCCATTTTACATGACGAACTTTCTTCTTATTTAGATGCTCGCTATGTAAGTGCTCCTGAAGCAATGTGGCATCTTCTCAAATTTGAAATGCATGATCGGTCACATGCTGTGTATCGATTAGCTGTCCATCTGCCACAAAGTCAATTTGTTTGCTTCACGGCCGGCAATGAAACAAATGCTTTAGCACAAAGTGAACATAGAGCAAAAACGCTTACTGCTTGGTTTCAATTAAATTGTCAGGACACTGGGGCCAGACAATTTTTATACATTGACATTCCAAATCACTATGTATTCGTAAATGGTGAATGGAGACAACGAAAGAAATGTAATGATAAAATTATCTCAAGAATATATACCGTCAGTCCACGAGACATTGAACGTTTCAGTTTAAGATTACTGCTTTTACATGTTCCCGGTGCACAAAGTTATGAACATTTATGCACAGTCAATGACAAAGTTTATAACACTTTCCAGTTAGCTGCAAGACATCAAAACGTTCTAGCAGATGATACAGAATGGGAGAGATGTCTTGAGGAAGCAGCACTATGTCAAATGCCAAAGCAAATGAGAGAAGAATTTGCTTTTATTTGTATATTTTGCAATGTACCAGATGCCTTAACTTTGTGGGAAAAATTTTAATTACATATGTGTGAAGATTTCTTGCAACGTTATAATGAGACCATTGCACAATTGAAAGCATTAATCTAAATACAGGAAATCTTTCTTTGTCATGGATGAAATTGTGCCAACTTTAATCTGCCTGATCCAGGATTTAATCTGCCTGATCCAGGATTTATAGATGAAATTAACTTTGATAAGTATGACGCTGAAATTGAATATCAAAAAACACAAGAAAAAATTAGAACTTTAAATGTATTGCAATTGGATTTAACGCCATCACAAATGCATTAGAAGATGAAATGCTCAAAGAGCGTTCTTTCTATCTGGATGGTTTGGGTGGATCAGGAAAAACGTATCTATATAATTTGTTGATGAGTTGCATTCGAGCACAGGGTCAAATAACACTGCCGTTTGCAACCACTGGAATTGCTGCACTTTTGTTAGAAGTTGGTAAAACTGTGCATAGTGGATATAAACTGCCAGTTCCCTTTCTGGAAAAATCAGTGTCGAATATTCGAATGAATTTGTTACAAGCCAAAAAATTGCACAGAAGTGAATTAATTATAATGGATGAGGCAACTATGATGTCATGTCATGCCCTCCAATGTATTGATCGATTTTTAAAATAAGGTATGGCTAATGATTTGCCATTTGGTGGAAATGTGTATAAAAAGAAGTAAGTTGTGGAAAACATTTACACACTTGAGATTAGAAGTAAATATGAGATCTGAAGGGCGAAATCAATTCAATGATTGGCTCACTAACATTGGAGAAGGAAAACAGCCCAAAAAAATTATTTACCTGGTGATGCAGTGCAAATTACACCAGAAATGATTTCAACAGAACCACTAATTTCAACAATCTTCCTCAAAACCATCAATAATGAGGATTACTCAGACATTGCAAGCAAAGTCATATTGACATCAAAAAATTAGGATGCCTTAAATTTAAACAACAAAATATTAAAATTAATCAATGCTCCCCAAAAAAAATATTACAGTGCAGATTCTGTTCTGGCTGACGACAAAGAGAGTGAAGCAAACTTTAGTATGGAATTTATTAATTCTTTAACTCCCTCTGGAATGCCACCACATGTTTTGCAACTTAAAAAAGGGGCAATTATCATTCTATTGAGAAATATGAATCCAAAAAAAGGACTTTGTAATGGGACCAGATTAATCGTGAAGGAATTAAAGGATCATTTTATACATGCAGAAATTATGAGTGGTACCCATAAAGGCGAACCAGTTCTTATACCCAGAATTGATTTGGCTCCAAGTGAGAGTAGTTTGCCTTTTGTCCTTCAAAGGAGACAATTTCCCATTATCATGGCTTTTGCCATGACTATCAATAAATCCCAATGACAAACTTTTAAGTCTGTTGGTATTTTTTTGAAGGAACCTGTGTTTGCACATGAACAACTATATTTTGCATTCTCAAGATGCAATAATCCAGAGGAAATTAAAGTACATGTTGAAGAAAACACAAGCCAGTGATTTATTGGAAGATGGATGTGTTTTTACAAAAAACATTGTGCACTATGAGGTGCTGTAAATATACAGTACAGTGCTTTCATTTAGACTCATTTTTTTATGTTACTGCAACTAATTTTAAAGTACCAGTATTTCAAGAAGAAACTTAATACAATGGCAAAAGAAACATAGAGAACAGTGGTTTTACTTCCAGGACAAAATTAGAGGTCTCTGGGACTCTTTAAATAGAGGACCGCTATTTCTAATAGGAAACTTGATGTGCCATTTCAACAAAGTACAAGAAGAAGAAACAAAAAAGTATAAAAAAGAAAAACAACACAAAACAGTGGTTACACAGATTGGAAGGTCTTACAAGTTACCTTTTCAGATGATTGGCCCCACAAAACAATTAGGTGCCATTTACTTTAATTGCAAGCTTACATTTAAATGTTTTAAAGTAGTATTTAACATGTTAACATTGTCTTTTAAAAGTTATGGAAAGTTATTTAAAGCTATATTGTATAACATTGTCTTTTCAAAGTTGTGGAAAGTTACTTCAAGCTATATTGAATATAGTCAAACATTTATGTTACGACAAGTTTATGCATTTAGTAATACATTCAACTGTATAATTTTAAGATGGAGTATTGATTCAGGGAGCAATCCGATCCCAGTTAATGGGGTCAGGAAGGAATTATTTTTTTCCCTCTTTGATACAATTGGCCAAGTTTCAATGGGGGTTTTTATTGTTTGCCTTCCTCTGGATTCAATGCCAATTTAATTTAACATGAGTTTAAAAAAAAAGAAGGTTACAAAGCATGTTAGTGTAGAAAATACTTAGTTTTGGAAACTTTACATAGTCGTCTGTTATTTATAGATAAATATCAATTCAAAAAGTTATTATTGTTTAAAATACAAGTTGCATGTTACAAACTTTGTTATGGTTTACAATATTTATTCATGAAAAATTAAAACATTGTTATATTGTTATTACATGTATGACAATTAAAAAAGTTCATATTTACAAATATATATATATATATATATATCTGTTGGTGAAATACAAGTTGAAAGTTAAAAAAATAAAAAGTTTTATTAAAAATGTTCTATTTATTGGTACTTAATAAAACAAAAGGTTAAGAATGTCATAGACCAATATTGTGTGGCAAACAGTTTTCCCAGCATTAAAAATTCTATTGACCGTCATTTTTTGACAGGCAAGTCACTAGTATACAATAAAACATAAACTCTTCAAATAGCTGATTTTCCATGCACACCTAAGTAGGAGACCCAACTGTCATCTATTTTAAACTGTAGCATATAAAATGTATAATTTCCTACAGGGCTTTATCAAAGCTCTCTTGATGGTGGAGGAGTCCTTATGGACTCTCTTCACGATTTTCCTAACCTGATTTATATACATTTTTGTAGTTAGTGCAATGTCCTTAGTGCAATACCCTTACTATCCATCTTTGATATATCCAGCTACTGACCTGATTTAGCATAGAGTTAGAGTCAGAGTTTCGCTCTGTTAGCGTGATGACATCATATTGCACGTGATTGAATCAGCTCAAGACACTGCCCCCCAAATTATATTATCACGACTGCTTGACCGCCAAAGCAAGCCGATAGGTCAAGTCTACATATAATTCATAAAAGAGACATTTAAATACTATAGCAGATCTAGATGATTACCATTTCTTTAATGCATGGTTTCAAGTTAGCTTTTGGGGCCAAACTAAGATGTGCCTTCCAGATAGGAGGAAATTTATAAGAGGTGATACAATTTACCTTGACCTCTTGTATATTGATCTACAGTACCCAGGTAACATTAGATTTGCATGGCCCACTCTCATCCTCTGTATAATGATCTACAATATTTAGGTAACATCAAGAGGGAGCCATTATCTTGATATAGTTTTTAATTTATTTTAACCAGAGTGTTTTAAATAATAATTAATAAAGTTTCTTCATGTATCCCCTGTTTTCTTCAGTATAACAAGTGTTAGACACTAAGGGAACTATAAAAAGTGCAAGTTAAAACTCTATTGGTTTCTTTTGTGAAAATAATTATTGTAATAGTGGTGGTAGCACTCATACGCATTAGACAATAGTGTTATTTTTTTGTCTATATTGTAATCAGAATACAGGTAGTCATGCAAGCGGCTCGTGTAACCCGACATACCAGTCTGTGCTATGGCATCAATTACTTGGAAGTATTAGAGCAGTACAAAATAATCACTAAATTTGTTTAATTCAAATTCATAAATTTCTCTGATTACAGCAAAACTATCCTGACATGCAAAGTAGATGAAATACAGACAAATAACATGAGAGAGAGGCAGCCGTATAAATGCACTGCTTGGTTTTATATTTACAGACAACACAGAGAAACAGACCACAGAGGTAGAGGACAATCTTCAAAACTAACATTTTTTTGTATTCTGCATCTAAAGTTCTTCTTAAGTAAAGAAGACAAATAAAATGCAGAGTGCAGACTTAGCTATCTTCATTGTCACCATTCCCTCACACTTTAGTGGGATTCCTCTCAATGCTTTTATTCTGATGGTCAGCATCAGATCCTGGATTATGGGAGGATATCAAAGTCCACCTGATCTCATCTTAACCATCCAAGGACTACTTAACATCATTGCAGAAACCTTTCTATTAATTGCTGATACTGTAATGATTGTGAATAACTATTTATTTTCATACAACCTACACATTCTCTATAACATTGTGTGTGTATCAATCCTATCGAGCTCCTGGATCACTGCCTGGTTATGTACCTTCTACTGCATCAAGATTGTCACCTTCCAGCACCGTCTCCTCACGTACCTAAGGCTGAGATTCACCAGTTTCCTTCCTTGGCTGCTCACAGGATCCATTGTGTTATCCATTTGTCTGATTACTCTTCTGATGGTATTTACTGATGATGTCATCAATTCATTGAATGACACAGCTTCCAGCAGAAAAGAAAATATTTTTCATACGAAGAACATTATTACTATTTCTTATGGAGTAGACACAGGAGCTTCCATCCCATCGCTTCTGATTATAATATCACTGGGATCGACCATCACCTCCCTCATCCTACACGTCCTGAGATTGCACCGAGGATCATCCACCATTAGCTTCTCTCATGTGAAAGCTCATGTTCATGCAGCTATGACCATGACCCTACTGCTAACACTGCAAATAGTCTTCTACTTAGCAAATATGTTCTATGTTGTCAGTAATTTTGATTATCATACCCCTGGATTCTGGGTTAGCAATGTTTGTATATATTTGTTTTACCCCCTCCAAGCTCTTACACTGATTTTTGGAAACAAGAATCTTAAGCAATCCTGTGGGGTCTTCAGATGTTTTTGCAGAAGAGAAAATTCACAAGTAAATTAATAATTAGAGGATGAATTTGATAATAATGTCTTAGTAGAATTGTGGGAATGTATAGCCCAGAAAAGGTTGTGTCAGAAAGATGTATAACATTGACTTTAGTTTCCCTGCACTTGCCTTACTAGGGGCCTCATTCTATTAGCGGCCGCAGCCGTTGCGGGGCCGCAAGGACCGGCCGCAAGCTATTCGGCTATTCTATTCCCCTCCGGCCGGGGATTCCGGCACGCTTGTGGCCGGTGCATTGCTATCTCTTGCGGCTGCTCGCGCCAGAGGAAATCCTTTGATCTTAAACGGCCGCAAGGAAATCGGCTGTAAGAAATTCCTATTTGCAATTCAATTGCTCCGGGAAACCTCTCTGCAAGGCTAAAAGCGAGCCGCAGCTTACTTGCAGGAAAGAGGTCCCGCTAGCACCAATTAAGCACATAAAATAGCCCAAATAAAGCCATCCTGCACTTTGCGGAGTCTATAAAGTGATATTCGGTGTTAGCAAAAATAGCACATAATTACCCTATACTCAAATCCATAAAATATATATTTTTTAATATCCGTAAAATATCCATGTAAAAAGTCCATAGGGCTTGGAGCACCTCAGACCCGCCCACGCCGCAGCCGGAAAATAAACAGTTAATTTGAACTCGGGTTTGGGCTGATGTGCAAGCTTGAGAGGGGGTTACTTTTAATCCTCATGTCCCCCAATATGATCCCTAGCATTTACAGAGCTGTACAGTGCAGGCTTGAATTTCTTTTTGCGTTTTTATATTTCAGAGCTTACGGCCGGTTGCAAGATATACGGCCGGCCGTAAGATGAGATCCTTGCGGGGCCGTATAATAGAATCGCGAGTTAACAGAACCCCCGCAAGGAATCGCAGCCTTACGGCCGATTTACGGCCGGTAATAGAATGAGGCCCTATGAGTTTAAGAAATTATAGAAAATATGCAAATAACATATACATATGAATGTTAATGTATATTGAAATATAAATATGGTAAAAAAAAAACCTTTTGAAGAACTGCACTTGAATAAAAGCAACATGTTCTTAAAAACTAGTAACACAGATTCTGATTATGACTTGTATATGCAATTATGCTAAAGGAAGTTTTGTGAAAAAAATGGCCGTCTCTAGTACAACAATAATAAATATACTAGTGAGAAATGTAAAGACTGTGTATTTTACTTTATAGTAAATGATCAAGTTTTGTTGTTCAAAAAAAACAAATAGAAAATATTAATCACAGTGATCCTTATAATGGAGGTTTAGTCACCAGGCTCAGCGGCCAGAGCTCGGGATAATGTATATACTGTATGTGTATATGAGTTTTACTTAGGACATGATATAGGTCAGAAATAACCACAAATACATAGTGAGTATATTATATTATATTATGTAGAGTAATGTTCATTATATTATGCAGGATTATAATTATAATGTGTAGGATTATACAATATTGATCTATATTTTTAAATATTGTTTTGTGTTACTAGAGAAGTGTGTTGCCTTACTTGGAATTGAACCCAGGTTGACAGTGGTGAAAGCACCAAATCCTAACCACTGGACCACCATGGAACCCTAAGTGCCCAATTACATGGCTCCCATTAGATCTCCCACAAGGCTCACTCTTATCAGCAGAAGTTCTTATGACAGAATTTACTGAGCTATTACACGGCCCCCACAGTGATGCTCATGTAAGAACGTTTTCATACGTAGCCCAAGGATTTGTAATGTAAAGATAAGTAGGGTTTGAGCACTTCCAAGCGTCCTTACAAATACACTTAAGAAGTTCAGTAAACCCTTAGAAAAGTCATATAATAGCACTTTCTGTAAAATCTCCCACAGAGCAGGGAACGGTTCATATTTGATAATAAATTTGTTTTGATATTATGACAAATGTTATTTCTTATGACTTATCCTGAATTATTTAAGCTCAGTTGTGGTTCCACTTTTGTGTTTTTTTTTTTGTTTGTTTTTTGTCTGATTGTCTGTAGTTTTGATGTTTTAATGTCTGGATTTTACTGTTTGTAAATTTTGTAATCTTATGAAATTTGGAAATGAAAATAAAAATAAAATAAAAATTGTTTTCTTAAAATACTGATAATCTTGCTTATCAGTAACAAAATAAATCAAACATTATTGTCTATCAGCATTGGGCCCTTTATTTAACATATTTATTACAGAAGCCAAAAAAAACTTTATGGGATTTTTTTACTAATTAAGTGTGCAATGTATTTGCTTAAATATTTATGTTTTGTACTATCCATCGGTAACACATCAAATTATTTCCAGATTTATATAAAAGTACAGCCATTAAACAACTAAATTAGACATTATTAGTTACTGAGTAATAGATATTTACAAATTTGTATCCCTTTTCAGTTCTCTTTATACCTGTTTTTTATTTATATTCATGTCAACAGAAAACTGTAAAGAACTACAAGTATAACATCCAATATTTACATACATTTACATACAAATCTGACATATAGCGTCTTCCATTACAAACCATGGTATTAATGATAGAGTGACTAGTGGACATCAAAGTGTATATTTCTATAAGGTTCAGGTTATGAAGAATTGTGGTCTAATTAAAACCTTGTTATGTTACCCAGCAGCATCTACATTTTCTTTGATAACTTCATATGTTCAGCCAGATATAAATATTTGAAAGCAAGAAACCGAAAATTCAGTTGCTAGGGGTATACGCTATCATCTCAGGAAACTGTATGCTTCTAAGCAGGTACTTGAAGCTGGTGTAAGTCATGTGGTTTTATTAAACTATGGCAGCTCCAATTTGCAATGTTTGACCTGACCAACAATTAAGCATCAAAAGGTCACTGGAGTAGATTTAGGAGGGTGGAGTAAACTTGATGGCTCATATATGAGGGGCAGGATTTTGAACTTAATCCTACATGATATGAGTAGTGAGTAAATGGTTGGCAGAAAGGAGAAGTAGAAGAAAAAGGATGGGTGTGATTAATAATCTTAGCAGAAACATTTAAGATGGATTTATGTGTGGATAATCTAGTGAAGGCGGTCCTTGCAGTCAAGGCAATACATCTTGAGGTAGAAAATTAATATTACTGATTGCTTCTTGTGCAAGGATTGTAAGAGATGTTCATGGAAGTCAGGACAACGTTTGTAAGTACCTACATGTGGGGAGTGAAGGATAGAGAGTAAAACCATGTATCTAGCAATAGTATTTATCACAATCTGCTACTTAAATTGGACTTGGTAAGAACCTGGTTCAAACCTATCCAGCACAATCATGCGGTCCTTTTACACCTCTGATAGCAGAAGAAGGAGCAAGCACCAGTACACTTACTACTGAAGTAACACTTACTCCTTGTTTATGTAAGTTCAGACACAACTCCCATACCTTTATTAATTGTCACATTTTATACAATTTTCTGGCACACAGGCTGGCCAATCACAGTAAGATCCCTAGGTACATAGAAGAGGGACCAATTAACAATAAGCTGCTCCCCTGAGCTCAGGTCCTTCAATTTATTCTGGTGATGTTATTAACTATAACCATTTGCTGTAAACACTCAGACTACCCGTTTTATCTGCCCAAGACTCCTTGTGTATGTTTATTTAGGTGGGGCTGGGTGAGTCATCACCAGATAACAACACTGTAACTGTAACATAATAGGCTGCCCCTGCTTACTGGAAAACACTGTACATCTAATGAGCTCAGGCAAGGTGAGTCATCACCAAATAGCCACACTGTAAAATAATCAAAATACATACAATGTATATGTCATTTTAATCATCAGTAATACAAAAATACATAACTATAACAATAAACAGGGTAACTTCATGCCAGTCCCGGCCCATGCCATAGTGTAAAACAGTCCAGTCAGGCCCTGGGAAATATATTATTTATCTAAAATGCCTTATTATGTTCTTGGGATTCCCATATCTTGAATTATAGGACTTTACTTCATACCTCATGAATTTAATTTTGGTTCACAAAGCAAACATTGACATCGCTCTCAACAGAATTTCCCATTAGAGGTGGTGAACCTGTCTTAGTGCTGTACTATAATTCATTCCTAGGGCATCGTGTGATGTACCTAAAGAGGCTGCATTACACATTAAGGTGCAGTAATAGTCTAAATGTATTGTTTGCTCTAATTGATAAGTAACAAAGCATATTGCACCTAAGGAAGGTGAGCAAAGATAGTTGTATATAAATAAAACATCTAATGAGCTTAGGAAATCACTCTCTCTTTCCTGTCTCTTTCTGAGTCATGTCGCTTTCTGTCTCTCTCTCTCGGTCCTGTCTCTATCTCTCTGTCCTGCCACTCTCTGTCCTCTCTCTGTATCCTGTCTCTCTTTCCTCTCTCTCTGTCTCTTCTCTTTCTCTATTTCCTCATTCTCTCTGTCTTGTCTCTCTCTGTCCTCTCTCTTTCTCTCTCCTCTCTCTATCCTGTCTCTCTGTCCTGTCTCTATCTCTCCGCCCTGTCTCTCTCTCTCTCTCTCTGTACTCTCTCTCTCTGCCCTGTCTCTCTTTCCTGTCTTTATGTCCTGTATCTCTCTGTTGTGTTTCTATCTCTCTGCCTACTCTCTCTCTCTTTCCTGTCTCTCTCTCTGTCCTGTCCTGTCTATCCCAAAAATATTTTTATTAGCCCAATGGAACAGTTACACCTGAAAACACTTCCTTACTTTGCACTTTTACTTATATTTGGAGGTTTATGGCACTGCTGCATGATTTATTTGTATATTTATGCCTTCATTGTTGTTTTTTTTCTACCCACAAGGCTTCCAGTTATCACTAGTGGCACCATAATTATATTTTACATTAAGTACCTTTATGAGATTTTTCAGCATTATAAAATAAGGACATATTTATGTTGAGGGTGAAACTATGGACCTCAGCACGCCCGGTACATATGCCACTACCCCTCTGACCTCATTCTCATTGCTTCAATGACCTCATCTTTCCATCTCTCTCACTTTTCTGTTACTTTCTTTAGGGGACTGTTGAAATAGCTTAGTGTTATTTAGCTGTGTGCTTTGCCAATGTACTGAGGTGTTCACTTCAAAACTTAAATTGCCTCCCAGTGAACCACACAGATTTAGGTATAGATAGCACAACTTTGTTTTAATTTAATTCTGCCCCTATTTATTATTCTTTGAAATAAAATAATTCATTTTTTATTGTTGTTGCCATCTCACTATTGTGCTTAAGGCTGTAACAATTTAATGGTTTTCACCAGAAGTATCACAATTGTCCTACAAAAACCTCACAGTTTCCATTAAGTTATTTAAAATCATGTCCCTCTCTACTAGTCTGAACGTCGTTTCACTACTAATATGTCATTTTTTCAAAGGCTGCGACTATATGAGAGAAGCCAAGGCTTAAATCAAGCTTATATATCCTCCTTGATGCACACATGACATCAGCAGCAAATCATAAT
>JAPZIH010000553.1:0-18028 GCA_027410445.1 Discoglossus pictus
GGGCAGTGTTGGGGTTACATTCCCTGGGCATGAGTGACTGAGCCAGGGCAGTGTTGGGTTTACTTTCCTCTAACATGAGGGACTGAGCCTGGGCAGTGTTGGGGTTACATTCCCTGGGTCATGAGTGACTGAGCCAGGGCAGTGTTGGGGTTGCATTCCCTGGGTCATGAGTGACTGAGCCAGGGCAGTGTTGGCATTACATTCCCCGGGCATTAGTGACAGAGCCAGGGCAGTGTTGGCAATACATTCCCCGTGCATGAGTGACCGGGCCAGGGCAGTGTTGGGGTTTTATTCCCCGGGGATGAGTGACAGAGCCAGGGCAGTGTTGGGGTTACATTCCCCGGGCATGAGTGACTGAGCCAGGGCAGTGTTGGGGTTACATTCCCCGGGCATGAGTGACTGAGCCAGGGAAGTGTTGGGGTTACATTCCCAGGGCATAAGTGATTGAGCCTGGGCCGTGTTGGGGTTACATTCCCCGGGCATGAGTGACTGAGCCAGGGCAGTGTTGGGGTTACATTCCCCAGGCATGACTGATTGAGCCATGGCATTGTTGGGGTTACATTCCCCTGGCATGAGTGACAGAGCCAGGGCAGTTTTGGGGTTACATTCCCAGGGCATGAGTGACTTAGCCAGGGCAGTGTTGGGGTTACATTCCCAGGGCATGAGTGACTGAGCCATTGCAGTGTTGGAGTTACATTCCCCTGGCATGAGTGACTGAGCCAGGGCAGTGTTGGGGTTACATTCCCAGGGCATGAGTGACTGAGCCAGGGCAGTGTTGGGGTTACATTCCCAGGGCATGAGTGACTGAGCCAGCGCAGTGTTGGAGTTACATTCTCCTGGCATGAGTGACTGAGCCAGGGCAGTGTTGGGGTTACATTTCCCGGGCATAAGTGACTGAGCCAGGGCAGTGTTGGGGTTACATTCCCCGGGCATGAGTGACTGAGCCAGGGCAGTGTTGGGGTTACATTCCCCGGGCATGACTGATTGAGCCATGGCAGTGTTGGGGTTACATTCCCCTGGCATGAGTGACAGAGCCAGGGCAGTGTTGGGGTTACATTCCCAGGGCATGAGTGACTTAGCCAGGGCAGTGTTGGGGTTACATTCCCAGGGCATGAGTGACTGAGCCAGTGCAGTGTTGGAGTTACATTCCCCTGGCATGAGTGACTGAGCCAGGGCAGTGTTGGGGTTACATTTCCCAGGCATAAGTGACTGAGCCAGGGCAATGTTGGGGTTACATTCCCCGGGCATGAGTGACTGAGCCAGGGCATTGTTGTGGTTACATTCCCTGGACATGAGTGACTGAGCCAGGGCAGTGTTGAGGTTACATTCCCTGGCATGAGTGACTGAGCCAGGTCAGTGTTGGGGTTACATTCCCTGGACATGAGTGACTGAGCCAGGGCAGTGTTGAGGTTACATTCCCAGGACATGAGTGACTGAGCCAGTGCAGTGTTGGGGTTACATTCCCCAGGCATGAGTGACAGAGCCAGTGCAGTGTTGGGGTTACATTCCCCGGGCATGAATGACTGAGCCAGGGCAGTGTTGTGTTTACATTCCCTGGGCTTGAGTGACTGAGCCAGGGCAGTGTTGGGTTTACATTCCCTGGGCATGAGTGACTGAGCCAGGGCAGTGTTGGGTTTACATTCCCGGACATGAGTGACTGAGCCACTGCAGTGTTGGGGTTACATTCCCTGTCTATGAGTGGCTGAGCCATGGCTGTGTTGGGGTTACATTACCCGGGCATGAGTGACTGAGCCAGGGCAGTGTTGGAGTTACATTCCTTGGGCATGAGTGGCTGAGCCATGGCAGTGTTGGGGTTACATTCCCCGGGCATGAGTGACTGAGCAAGGGCAGTGTTGGAGTTACATTCCTTAGGCATGAGTGACTGAGCCAGGGCAGTGTTGGGTTTACATTCCCCTGACATGAGTGACTGAGCCAGTGCAGTGTTGGGGTTACATTCCCTGTCTATGAGTGGCTGAGCCATGGCAGTGTTGGAGTTACATTACCCGGGCATGAGTGACTGAGCCAGGGCAGTGTTGGAGTTACATTCCTTGGGCATGAGTGGCTGAGCAAGGGCAGTGTTGGAGTTACATTCCTTAGGCATGAGTGGCTGAGCCATGGCAGTGTTGGGGTTACATTACCCGGGCATGAGTGACTGAGCCAGGGCAGTTTTGGGGTTACATTCCCCGGGCATGAGTGACTGAGCAAGGGCAGTGTTGGAGTTACATTCCTTAGGCATGAGTGGCTGAGCCATGGCAGTGTTGGGGTTACATTACATGGGCATGAGTGACTGAGCAATGGCAGTGTTGGGGTTACATTCCCCGGGGTCAGCACCGCACCTCTGTGTAAGTGAGGAGTGAAAGCTGCTACTGCAAGAACAGCCCTCACTGATAAATATGCTGAGCAGAGCATCCTATGTACAGATAATCTAGGCCTCTTTTTTATGTAACTCTCAAGCAACCAGAAGCTACATTTATCCGGCACCTACCAATCCCCATGGGTGCCGGAGTCTACTGCATTTACAAATATTAAAAACAAATCTTTTTTCTTATTTAATTAACAGTGGAACAAAAAAAGAACTTAAGTAAAAACATTTAAATATCTTGGAACCCTTTGTGGGTCATGAGAAGTGTGAAGAGCCTTCTGATTGGATATGATCGTGGCGCGATTACAGGAATAGCTTGTAACTCAAGTCACTAAACCATCTCAAGCAATTTAGTATTGAGACATAATAAGTTTCATAAGTTAAATATAATTTTTGTTGACCTTGAAGTTATAACTGAAGGAGAATTATCACTTAGGGGGATGTGTCACCATCCACATATAGGGGGTTCAGATATTGCAAAGGTTACCCCCATAGAGGGGTTTGGTGGGATATAAGGTTCCTGTCTGGGTTTTTATCTGGGATTCTATGTCAGCTGCCCTTACATACGCTTCTACGCCAGCTATCCTTACATACGTTTCCGCACCAGCTATCCTTACATACACTTCTACGCCAGCTATCCTTACATACGCTTCTGCACCAGCTATCCTTACATACACTTCTAGGCCAGCTATCCTTACATACATTTCTACGCCAGCTATCCTTACATACGCTTCTGCACCGGCTATCCTTACATACACTTCTAGGCCAGCAATCCTTACATACGATTCTACTCCCGCTATCCTTACATACACTTCTACGCCAGCTAACCTTACATACGCTTCTGCACCAGCTATCCTTACATACACTTCTACGCCAGCTATCCTTACATACACTTCTACTCCAGCTATCCTTACATACACTTCTAGGCCAGCTATCCTTACATACGCTTCTACTCCAGCTATCCTAACATACACTTCTAGGCCAGCTATCCTTACATACACTTCTAGGCCAGCAATCCTTACATACACTTTTAGGCCAGCTATCCTTACATACACTTCTACGCCAGCTATCCTTACATACACTTCTACTCCAGCTATCCTTACATACACTTCTAGGCTAGCTATCCTTACATACACTTCTACTCCAGCTATCCTTACATACGCTTCTACGCCAGCTATCCTTACATACACTTCTACTCCAGCTATCCTTACTTACGCTTCTACTCCAGCTATCCTTACATACGCTTCTACTCCAGCTATCCTTACATACGCTTCTACGCCAGCTATCCTTACATACGCTTCTACGCCAGCTATCCTTACATACGCTTCTCGGCCAGCTATCCTTACATACCCTTCTACGGCAGCAATCCTTACATACACTTCTAGGCCAGCTATCCTTACATACACTTCTACGCCAGCTATCCTTACAGACGCTTCTACTCCAGCTATCCTTACATACACTTCTACGGCAGCTATCCTTACATACACTTCTACGGCAGCTATCCTTACATACACTTCTAGGCCAGCTATCCTTACATACGCTTCTACTCCAGCTATCCTTACATACACTTCTACTCCAGCTATCCTTACATACACTTTTTCTCCAGCTATCCTTACATACACTTCTACTCCAGCTATCCTTACATACACTTCTACTCCAGCTATCCTTACATACACTTCTAGGCCAGCTATCCTTACATACGCTTCTACTCCAGCTATCCTTACATACACTTCTAGGCCAGCTATCCTTACATACGCTTCTACTCCAGCTATCCTTACATACACTTCTAGGCCAGCTATCCTTACATACGCTTCTACTCCAGCTATCCTTACATACGCTTCTACGCCAGCTATCCTTACATACGCTTCTACTCCAGCTATCCTTACATACACTTCTACACCAGTAAATTACAAATGATCATGGAAACAGGTAAGTACATAAAGGAAAGAAAAATAAACATTTGCTTAATGCTGTAACGCGCCACCATAGGGCTATAAATAGATTGCATATAAGAATATTATAAACAAAATGCCTTATTGTATAGGTCTTATATAGGGTGGGATGACAAATACCCCTAATGTAGGACTCATCCTACTGTATAAATGCAAAAGGGCACGTCAATAGTGAAGAATAAATCAGGATATTTCAGCTCATAAACCCTAGGATCTACTATATAGATATTTGTACCGCGTATGTGAAAGGTGAAATACATCAGTATCAGGAGTATACTAAATATTGTTTGTCCTCAAAATCAGTGCAAGTGTGATGTGAAAAGCAATGAAAGTGTCACTAGAGCCTAAAAATTATAAGTGCAAATATAATGCAAGGCGATAAATATCATGCAAGGGGTTAAATATCACGCAAGGGGATAAATATCATGCAAGGGGTTAAATATCATGCAAAGGGATAAATATCATGCAAGGGGTTAAATATCATGCAAGGGGTTAAATATCACGCAAGGGGATAAATATCATGCAAGGGGTTAAATATCATGCAAGGGGATAAATATCATGCAAGGGGTTAAATATCATGCAAGGGGATAAATATCATGCAAGGGGATAAATATCCTGCAAGGGGATAAATATCATGCAAGGGGATAAATATCATGCAAGGGGATAAATATCATGCAAGGAGATAAATATCATGCAAGGGGATAAATATCATGCAAGGGGATAAATATCATGCAAGAAGATAAATATCATGCAAGGTGATAAATATCATGCAAGGTGATAAATATAATGCAAGGGGATAAATATCATGCAAGGGATAAATATCATGCAAGGGATAAATATCATGCAAGGGGATAAATATCATGCAAGGGGTTAAATATCATGCAAGGGTTTAAATATCATGCAAAGGGTTTAAATATCATGCAAGGGGATAAATATCATGCAAGGCGATAAATATAATGCAAGGGGATAAATATCATGCAAGGAGATAAATATCATGCAAGGGATAAATATCATGCAAGGGGATAAATATCATGCAAGAAGATAAATATCATGCAAGGGGATAAATATCATGCAAGGTGATAAATATAATGCAAGGGGATAAATATCATGCAAGGGATAAATATCATGCAAGGGATAAATATCATGCAAGGGGATAAATATCATGCAAGGGGATAAATATCATGCAAGGGGTTAAATATCATGCAAAGGGTTTAAATATCATGCAAGGGGATAAAAATCATGCAAGGAGATAAATATCATGCAAGGTGATAAATATCATGCAAGGTGATAAATATCATGCAAGGGGATAAATATCATGCAAGAGGATAAATATCATGCAAGGGGATAAATATAATGCAAGGGATAAATATCATGCAAGGTGATAAATATCATGCAAGGGGATAAATATCATGCAAGGTGATAAATATCATGCAAGGGGATAAATATCCTGCAAGGGGATAAATATCATGAGAGGGGATAAATATAATGCAAGGGATAAATATCATGCAAGGTGATAAATATCATGCAAGGGGATAAATATCATGCAAGGTGATAAATATCATGCAAGGGGTTAAATATCATGCAAGAGGATAAATATCATGCAAGGGGATAAATATAATGCAAGGGATAAATATCATGCAAGGTGATAAATATCATGCAAGGGGATAAATATCATGCAAGGTGATAAATATCATGCAAGGGGATAAATATCCTGCAAGGGGATAAATATCATGCAAGGGGATAAATATCCTGCAAGGGGATAAATATCCTGCAAGGGGATAAATATCATGCAAGGGGATAAATATCCTGCAAGGAGATAAATATCATACAAGGGGATAAATATCATGCAAGGTGATAAATATCATGCAAGGGGATAAATATCATGCAAGGGGATAAATATCATGAGAGGGGATAAATATCATGCAAGGGGATAAATATCCTGCAAGGGGAAAAATATAATGCAAGGGGATACATATAATGCAAGGGGATAAATATAATGCAAGGGGATAAATATCATGCAAGGTGATAAATATCATGCAAGGGGATGAATATCATGCAAGGTGATAAATATCATGCAAGGGGATAAATATCCTGCAAGGGGATAAATATCATGCAAGGGGATAAATATCCTGCAAGGGGATAAATATCATGCAAGGTGATAAATATCATGCAAGGGGATAAATATCATGCAAGGGGATAAATATCATGCAAGGTGATAAATATCATGCAAGGGGATAAATATCATGCAAGGTGATAAATATCATGCAAGGGGATAAATATCATGCAAGGTGATAAATATCATGCAAGGGGATAAATATCATGCAAGGGATAAATATCATGCAAGGAGATAAATATCATGCAAGGGGATAAATATAATACAAGGAGATAAATATCATGCAAGGCGATAAATATCATGCAAGGGGATAAATATAATGCAATTGGATAAATATCATGCAAGGGGATAAATATAATGCAAGGGGATAAATATCATGCAAGGCGATAAATATCATGCAAGGGGATAAATATTATGCAAGGGGATAAATATCCTGCAAGGCGATAAATATAATACAAGGAGATAAATATCATGCAAGGCGATAAATATCATGCAAGGGGATAAATATCATGCAAGGGGATAAATATAATGCAAGGAGATAAATATCGTGCAAGGGGATAAATATCATGCAAGGGGACAAATATAATGCAAGGGGATAAATATCATGCAAGGGGATAAATATCCTGCAAGGTGATAAATATCATGCAAGGGGATAAATATCATGCAAGGGGATAAATATAATGCAAGGTGATAAACATCATGCAAGGGGATAAATATCATGCAAGGGGATAAATATAGAGCAAGGGGATAAATATCATGCAAGGGGATAAATATCATGCAAGGAGATAAATATCATGCAAGGGGATAAATATCATGCAAGGTGATAAATATCATGCAAGGAGATAACTATAATGCAAGGCGATAAATATCATGCAAGGGGATAAATATAATGCAAGGGGATAAATATAATGCAAGGGGATAAATATCATGCAAGGGGATAAATATAATGCAAGGGGATAAATATCATGCAAGGGGATAAATATCATGCAAGGGGATAAATATCATGCAAGGTCATAAATATCATGCAAGGGGATAAATATCATGCAAGGTCATAAATATAATGCAAGGGGATAAATATAATGCAAGGGGATAAATATCATGCAAGGGGTTAAATATCATGCAAGGGGATAAATATCATGCAAGGTCATAAATATCATGCAAGGGGATAAATATCATGCAAGGTCATAAATATAATGCAAGGGGATAAATATAATGCAAGGGGATAAATATCATGCAAGGGGGTAAATATCATGCAAGGGGATAGATATCATGCAAGGAGATAAATATCCTGCAAGGAGATAAATATCATGCATGTGGTTAAATATCATGCAAGGGGATAAATATCATGCAAGGGGATAAATATCATGCAAGGAGATAAATATCATGCAAGGTGATAAATATCATGCAAGGAGATAAATATCATGCAAGGAGATAAATATCATGCATGTGGTTAAATATCATGCAAGGGGATAAATATAATGCAAGGAGATAAATATCATGCAAGGAGATAAATATCATGCATGTGGTTAAATATCATGCAAGGGGATAAATATAATGCAAGGGAATAAATATCATGCAAGGGGATAAATATAATGCAAGGCGATAAATATCATGCAAGGGGTTAAATATCATGCAAGGGGATACATATCATGCAAGGGGATAAATATCATGCAAGGGGATAAATATCATGCAAGGGGTTAAATATCATGCAAGGGGATAATTATAATGCAAGGAGATAAATATCATGCAAGGGGTTAAATATAATGCAAGGGGATAAATATAATGAAAGGTGATAAATATCATGCAAGGTGATAAATATCATGCAAGGGGATAAATATCATGCAAGGGGATAAATATCCTGCAAGGGGATAAATATAATGCAAGTGGACAAATATAATGCAAGAGGATAAATATAATGCAAGGAGATAAATATCATGCATGTGGTTAAATATCATGCAAGGGGATAAATATCATGCAAGGGGATAAATATCATGCAAGGAGATAAATATCATGCAAGGGGATAAATATAATGCAAGGAGATAAATATCATGCAAGGTGATAAATATCATGCAAGGAGATAAATATCATGCAAGGAGATAAATATCATGCATGTGGTTAAATATCATGCAAGGGGATAAATATAATGCAAGGGGATAAATATCATGCAAGGAGATAAATATCATGCAAGGGGATAAATATAATGCAAGGAGATAAATATCATGCAAGGGGATAAATATAATGCAAGGGGATAAATATCATGCAAGGGGATAAATATAATGCAAGGGGATAAATATCATGCAAGGGGATAAATATCATGCAAGGGGTTAAATATCATGCAAGGTGATAATTATAATGCAAGGAGATAAATATCATGCAAGGGGTTAAATATAATGCAAGGGGATAAATATCATGCAAGGGGATAAATATCATGCAAGGAGATAAATATAATGCAAGGGGATAAATATCCGGCAAGGGGATAAATATCCTGCAAGGGGATAAATATCATGCAAGGGGATAAATATCATGCAAGGTGATAAATATAATGCAAAGTGATAATTATCATGCATGGGGATAAATATCATGCAAGGGGATAAATATCCGGCAAGGTGATAAATATCCTGCAAGGGATTAAATATCCTGCAAGGGGATCAATATCATGCAAGGGGTTAAATATCATGCAAGGGGATAAATATCATGCAAGGGGATAAATATAATGCAAGGGGATAAATATTATGCAAGGAGATAAATATTATGCAAGGGGATAAATATAATGCAAGGGGATAAATATTATGCAAGGGGATAAATATAATGCAAGGGGATAAATATTATGCAAGGAGATAAATATTATGCAAGGGGATAAATATAATGCAAGGGGATAAATATCATGCAAGGGGATAAATATCATGCAAGGGGATAAATATAATGCAAGGGGATAAATATCCTGCAAGGGGATAAATATCATGCAAGGGAATAAATATCCTGCAAGGGGATAAATATCATGCAAGGGGATAAATATAATGCAAGGGGATACATATCATTCAAGGGGATAAATATAATGCAAGGGGATAAATATAATGCAAGGGGATAAATATCATGCAAGGGGAGAAATATCATGCAAGGTTATAAATATCCTGCAAGGTGATAAATATCCTGCAAGGGAATAAATATCATGCAAGGGGATAAATATAATACAAGGGGATAAATATCATGCAAGGTGATAAATATCATGCAAGGGGATAAATATCAGGAAAGGAGATAAATAAAATGCAAGGGGATAAATATCATGCAAGGGGATAAATATGATGCTATGGGATAAATATCCTGCAAGGTGATAAATATCCTGCAAGGGGATAAATATCCTGCAAGGTGATAAATATCATGCAAGGGGATAAATATGATGCAAGGGGATAAATATCCTGCAAGGGGATAAATATCCTGCAAGGTGATAAATATCATGCAAGGGGATAAATATCATGCAAGGTGATAAATATCCTGCAAGGTGATAAACATCATGCAAGGGGATAAATATCCTGCAAGGGGATAAATATCATGCAAGGGGATAAATGTAATGCAAGGGGATAAATATCATGCAAGGGGATAAATATCCTGCAAGGGGATAAATATAATGCAAGGGGATAAATATCATGCAAGGGGATAAATATAATGCAAGGGGATAAATATCATGCAAGGGGATAAATATAATGCAAGGGGATAAATATCCTGCAAGGGGATAAATATAATGCAAGGGGATAAATATCATGCAAGGGGATAAATATCCTGCAAGGAGATAAATATCATGCAAGGGGATAAATATAATGCAAGGAGATAAATATCATGCAAGGGGATAAATATCCTGCAAGGGGATAAATATAATGCAAGGGGATAAATATCCTGCAAGGGGATAAATATAATGCAAGGGGATAAATATCATGCAAGGGGATAAATATCCTGCAAGGGGATAAATATCATCCAAGGGGATAAATATCATACAAGGTGATAAATATCATGCAAGGGGATGAATATCATACAAGGTGATAAATATAATGCAAGGGGATAAATATCATACAAGGTGATAAATATAATGCAAGGTGATAAATATAATGCAAAGGGATAAATATCCTGCAACGGGATAAATATCCTGCAAGGGGATAAATATAATGCAAGGTGATAAATATCATGCAAGGGGATAAATATCATGCAAGGGGATAAATATAATGCAAAGGGATAAATATCATGCAAGGGGATAAATATCATGCAAGGGGATAAATATAATACAAGGAGATAAATATCATGCAAGGGGATAAATATCATGCAAAGGGATAAATATCATACAAGGTGATAAATATCATGCAAGGGGATAAATATAATGCAAGGGGATAAATATAATGCAAGGGGATAAATATCATGCAAGGGGATAAATATCATGCAAGGGGATAAATATAATGCAAGGGGATGAATATCATGCAAGGGGATAAATATAATGCAAGTGGTTAATTATCATGCAAGGGGATAAATATCATGCAAGGGGATAAATATAATGCAAGGGGATAAATATCATGCAAGGGGATAAATATCATGCAAGGGGATAAATATAATGCAAGGGGATAAATATATTGCAAGGGGATAATTATCATGCAAGGGGATAAATATCATGCAAGGGGATAAATATAATGCAAGGGGATAAATATCATGCAAGGGGATAAATATAATGCAAGGGGATAAATATCATGCAAGGGGATAAATATAATGCAAGGGGATGAATATCATGCAAGGGGATAAATATAATGCAAGGGGATAATTATCATGCAAGGGGATGAATATCATGCAAGGGGATAAATATCATGCAAGGGGATAAATATAATGCAAGGGGATGAATATCATGCAAGAGGATAAATATAATGCAAGAGGAAAAATATAATGCAAGGGGATAAATATAATGCATGGGGATAAATATCATGCAAGGGGATAAATATAATGCATGGGGATAAATGTCATGCAAGGGGATAAATTTAATGCATGGGGATAAATATCATGCAAAGGGATAAATATAATGCAAGGCGATAAATATCATGCAAGGGGATAAATATAATGAAATTTGATAAATATCCTGCAAGGGGATAAATATCATGCAAGGGGATAAATATCAGGCAAGGGGATAAATATCAGGCAAGGGGATAAATATCATGCAAGGGGATAAATATAATGCAAGGGGATAAATATCATGCAAGGAGATAAATATCATGCAAGAGGATAAATATAATGCAAGGCGATAAACATCATGCAAGGGGATAAATATCATGCAAGAGGATAAATATAATGCATGGGGATAAATATCATGCAAGGGCATAAATATAATGCAAGGGGTTAAATATCATGCAAGGGGATAAATATCATGCAAAGGGATAAATATAATGCAAGGCGATAAATTTCATGCAAGGGGATAAATATCATGCAAGGGGATAAATATCATGCAAGGCGATAAATATCATGCAAGAGGATAAATATAATGCATGGGGATAAATATAATGCAAGGGGATAAGGGGATAAATATCATGCAAGGGGATAAATATAATGCAAGGGGATAAATATCCTGCAAGGGGATAAATATCATGCAAGGGGATAAATATAATGCAAGGGGATAAATATCCTGCAAGGGGATAAATATCATGCAAGGGGATAAATATCATGCACGGGGATAAATATCAAGCAAGGGGATAAATATCATGCAAGGGGATAAATATAATGCAAGGGGATAAATATCATGCAAGGGGATAAATATCCTGCAAGGTGATAAATATCATGCAAGGGGATAAATATAATGCAAGGGGAAAAATATCATGCAAGGCGATAAATATAATGCAAGGGGATAAATATAATGCAGGGAGATAAATATAATGCAAGAGGATAAATATCATGCAAGGGGATAAATATAATGCAAGGGGATAAATATAATGCAAGGGGATAAATATCATGCAAGGGGATAAATATAATGCAAGGGGATAAATATCATGCAAGGGGATAAATATAATGCAAGGGGATAAATATCCTGCAAGGGGATAAATATCATGCAAGGGAATAAATATCCTGCAAGGGGATAAATATCATGCAAGGGGATAAATATAATGCAAGGGGATACATATCATTCAAGGGGATAAATATAATGCAAGGGGATAAATATCATGCAAGGGGAGAAATATCATGCAAGGTTATAAATATCCTGCAAGGTGATAAATATCCTGCAAGGGAATAAATATCATGCAAGGGGATAAATATAATACAAGGGGATAAATATCATGCAAGGGGATAAATATCATGCAAGGGTATAAATATCATGCAAGGGGATAAATATCATGCAAGGGGATAAATATCAGGAAAGGAGATAAATAAAATGCAAGGGGATAAATATCATGCAAGGGGATAAATATGATGCAAGGGGATACATATCCTGCAAGGTGATAAATATCCTGCAAGGGGATAAATATCCTGCAAGGTGATAAATATCATGCAAGGGGATAAATATGATGCAAGGGGATAAATATCCTGCAAGGGGATAAATATCCTGCAAGGTGATAAATATCATGCAAGGGGATAAATATCATGCAAGGTGATAAATATCATGCAAGGGGATAAATATCATCCAAGGGGATAAATATCATGCAAGGGGATAAATATAATGCAAGGGGATAAATATCATGCAAGGTCATAAATATAATGCAAGGGGATAAATATCATGCAAGGTCATAAATATAATGCAAGGGGATAAATATCCTGCAAGGGGATAAATATCATGCAAGGGGATAAATATAATGCAAGGTGATAAATATCCTGCAAGGTGATAAACATCATGCAAGGGGATAAATATCCTGCAAGGGGATAAATATCATGCAAGGGGATAAATGTAATGCAAGGGGATAAATATCATGCAAGGGGATAAATATCCTGCAAGGGGATAAATATAATGCAAGGGGATAAATATCATGCAAGGGGATAAATATAATGCAAGGGGATAAATATCATGCAAGGGGAGAAATATAATGCAAGGGGATAAATATCCTGCAAGGGGATAAATATAATGCAAGGGGATAAATATCATGCAAGGGGATAAATATCCTGCAAGGAGATAAATATCATGCAAGGGGATAAATATAATGCAAGGAGATAAATATCATGCAAGGGGATAAATATCCTGCAAGGGGATAAATATAATGCAAGGGGATAAATATCATGCAAGGGGATAAATATAATGCAAGGGGATAAATATCATGCAAGGGGATAAATATCCTGCAAGGGGATAAATATAATGCAAGGGGATAAATATCATACAAGGTGATAAATATCATGCAAGGGAATGAATATCATACAAGGTGATAAATATAATGCAAGGGGATAAATATCATACAAGGCGATAAATATAATGCAAGGTGATAAATAAAATGCAAAGGGATAAATATCCTGCAACGGGATAAATATCCTGCAAGGGGATAAATATAATGCAAGGTGATAAATATCATGCAAGGGGATAAATATCATGCAAGGGGATAAATATAATGCAAAGGGATAAATATCATGCAAGGGGATAAATATCATGCAAGGGGATAAATATAATACAAGGAGATAAATATCATGCAAGGGGATAAATATCATGCAAAGGGATAAATATCATGCAAGGTGATAAATATCATGCAAGGGGATAAATATAATGCAAGGGGATAAATATCATGCAAGGGGATAAATATCATGCAAGGGGATAAATATCATGCAAGGGGATAAATATCATGCAAGGGTATAAATATAATGCAAGGGGATGAATATCATGCAAGGGGATAAATATAATGCAAGGGGATAATTATCATGCAAGGGGATGAATATCATGCAAGGGGATAAATATCATGCAAGGGGATAAATATAATGCAAGGGGATGAATATCATGCAAGAGGATAAATATAATGCAAGAGGAAAAATATAATGCAAGGGGATAAATATAATGCATGGGGATAAATATCATGCAAGGGGATAAATATAATGCATGGGGATAAATGTCATGCAAGGGGATAAATTTAATGCATGGGGATAAATATCATGCAAAGGGATAAATATAATGCAAGGCGATAAATATCATGCAAGGGGATAAATATAATGAAATTTGATAAATATCCTGCAAGGGGATAAATATCATGCAAGGGGATAAATATCATGCAAGGGGATAAATATCATGCAAGGGGATAAATATAATGCAAGGGGATAAATATCATGCAAGGGGATAAATATCATGCAAGAGGATAAATATAATGCAAGGCGATAAATATCATGCAAGGGGATAAATATCATGCAAGAGGATAAATATAATGCATGGGGATAAATATCATGCAAGGGCATAAATATAATGCAAGGGGTTAAATATCATGCAAGGGGATAAATATCATGCAAAGGGATAAATATAATGCAAAGCGATAAATATCATGCAAGAGGATAAATATAATGCAAGGCGATAAATTTCATGCAAGGGGATAAATATCATGCAAGGGGATAAATATCATGCAAGGCGATAAATGTCATGCAAGAGGATAAATATAATGCATGGGGATAAATATAATGCAAGGGGATAAGGGGATAAATATCATGCAAGGGGATAAATATAATGCAAGGGGATAAATTTCCTGCAAGGGGATAAATATCATGCAAGGGGATAAATATCATGCAAGGGGATAAATATAATGCAAGGGGATAAATATCCTGCAAGGGGATAAATATCATGCAAGGGGATAAATATCATGCACGGGGATAAATATCATGCAAGGGGATAAATATCCTGCAAGGTGATAAATATCATGCAAGGGGATAAATATAATGCAAGGGGAAAAATATCATGCAAGGCGATAAATATAATGCAAGGGGATAAATATAATGCAGGGGGATAAATATAATGCAAGAGGATGAATATCATGCAAGGGGATAAATATAATGCAAGGGGATAAATATTATGCAGGGGGATAAATATAATGCAAGAGGATAAATATCCTGCAAGGGGATAAATATAATGCAAGGGGATAAATATAATGCAAGGGGATAAATATCATGCAAGGGGATAAATATCATGCAAGGGGATAAATATAATGCAAGGGGATAAATATCATGCAAGGTGATAAATATCATGCAAGGCGATAAATATCATGCAAGGCGATAAATATAATGCAAGGGGATAAATATAATGCAAGGGGATAAATATCCTGCAAGGGGATAAATATAATGCAAGGGGATAAATATCATGCAAGGGGATAAATATCATGCAAGGGGATAAATATAATGCAAGGGGATAAATATCATGCAAGGTGATAAATATCATGCAAGGCGATAAATATCATGCAAGGCGATAAATATAATGCAAGGGGATAAATATAATGCAAGGGGATAAATATCCTGCAAGGGGATAAATATAATGCAAGGGGATAAATATAATGCAAGGGGATAAATATCATGCAAGAAGATAAATATCATCCAAGGGGATAAATATCATGCAAGGGGATAAATATAATGCAAGGGGATAAATATCATGCAAGGTGATAAATATCATGCAAGGCGATAAATATCATGCAAGGGGATAAATATAATGCAAGGGGATAAATATCATGCAAGGGGATAAATATCATGCAAGGGGATAAATATAATGCAAGGGGATAAATATAATGCAAGGGGATAAATATCATGCAAGGTGATAAATATAATGCAAGGGGATAAATATCATGCAAGGGGATAAATATCATGCATGGTGATAAATATAATGTAAGGGGATAAATATAATGCAAGGGGATAAATATCATGCAAGGGGATAAATATCATGCAAGGGGATAAATATCATGCAAAGGGATAAATATAATGCAAAGGGATAATTATCATGCAAGGGGATAAATATCATGCAAGGGGATAAATATCATGCAAGGCGATAAATATCATGCAAGGGGATAAATAACATTTAAGGGGATAAATATCATGCAAGGGGATAAATATCATGCAAGGGGATAAATATAATGCAAGGGGATAAATATCATGCAAGGCGATAAATATCATGCAAGGGGATAAATAACATGTAAGGGGATAAATATCATGCAAGGGGATAAATATAATGCAAGGGGATAAATATCATGCAAGGGGATAAATATAATGCAAGGCGATAAATATCATGCAAGGGGATAAATATCATGCAAGGGGATAAATATCATGCAAGGGGATAAATATCATGCAAGGGGATAAATATAATGCAAGGCGATAAATATCATGCAAGGGGATAAATATCATGCAAGGGGATAAATATAATGCAAGGGGATAAATATCATGCAAGGAGATAAATATCATGCAAGGGGATAAATATAATGCAAGGGGATAAATATAATACAAGGGGATAAATATCCTGCATGGTGATAAATATAATACAAGGGGATAAATATCATGCAAGGGGATAAATATAATGCAAGGGGATAAATATCATGCAAGGGGATAAATATAATGCAAGGGGATAAATATAATGCAAGGGGATAAATATAATACAAGGGGATAAATATCATGCAAGGGGATAAATATAATGCAAGGCGATAAATATCCTCCAAGGGGATAAATATAATGCAATGCGATAAATATCATGCAAGGGGGTAAATATCATGCAAGGGGATAAATATAATGCAAGGGGATAAATATCCTCCAAGGGGATAAATATAATGTAAGGGGATAAATATAATGCATGGTGATAAATATAATGTAAGGGGATAAATATAATGCAAGGGGATAAATATCATGCAAGGGGATAAATATCATGCAAGGGGATAAATATCATGCAAGGGGATAAATATCATGCAAAGGGATAAATATAATGCAAAGGGATAATTATCATGCAAGGGGATAAATATCATGCAAGGGGATAAATATCATGCAAGGCGATAAATATCATGCAAGGGGATAAATAACATTTAAGGGGATAAATATCATGCAAGGGATAAATATCATGCAAGGGGATAAATATAATGCAAGGGGATAAATATCATGCAAGGCGATAAATATCATGCAAGGGGATAAATAACATGTAAGGGGATAAATATCATGCAAGGGGATAAATATAATGCAAGGGGATAAATATCATGCAAGGGGATAAATATCATGCAAGGGGATAAATATAATGCAAGGCGATAAATATCATGCAAGGGGATAAATATCATGCAAGGGGATAAATATCATGCAAGGGGATAAATATCATGCAAGGGGATAAATATAATGCAAGGCGATAAATATCATGCAAGGGGATAAATATCATGCAAGGGGATAAATATAATGCAAGGGGATAAATATCATGCAAGGAGATAAATATCATGCAAGGGGATAAATATAATGCAAGGGGATAAATATAATACAAGGGGATAAATATCCTGCATGGTGATAAATATAATACAAGGGGATAAATATCATGCAAGGGGATAAATATAATGCAAGGGGATAAATATCATGCAAGGGGATAAATATAATGCAAGGGGATAAATATAATGCAAGGGGATAAATATAATGCAAGGGGATAAATATCATGCAAGGGGATAAATATAATGCAAGGCGATAAATATC
>JAPZIH010000554.1:0-18770 GCA_027410445.1 Discoglossus pictus
AACTGATAAAGTACTTCTTCCTACCTTTAGTTTCAAATTATACCATATTTGGTATAATATTAACTACAAACTGTTTTAAATAGTCTCTGCCCATTAAACATACAAGTTTTACATGTAACTGCATTACAGTAGTCTTTTAACTCTTAGTTTCTTACCCGATCGTACAACTCGACAATCAAATGATAGGCTGCATCGTCTGAGCCAAACTGAAAATCCACAATCCTGTCCACTCCCAGCTGCTTAACGCTGACCAACCTTCGGGTTTTTAAATGTTTGCGGCACTAAACAAAAATAAAATGACAAAATTGTTGGTCCCTGTCATTTTGGTGTATGAGACAATCATTTGTGCAGTATAGGGCTTGAAGTTATTGTTGAAAGCTTTCTGCTTCTGAGCATATGCATGGCCGAAAAAAATCAAATGACCAATAATCAAAAATCAAATGACCAATAATCTTACAAATGTCCCGCTCCTCCCCAAGATGTTCAGCAGATAAGCTATAAGAAGAGTTTCAAAACTAAAAACAAAATCTCAAACGGTTTAATGTCCATGTCTTACAGAGTTGTAAATAATATTACTTTGTTATATACTTCACAAACGTGTGATGTTTTTCCTGCAATACAGTGATCCTTTAAAGAACAACTTTGTCCAAAAATGAAATCTAGCTCATTTTGAAGAACTAATCTTCAAAATAAGTCAGATGTCTTTAAGTAAAAGAATGCAGCCTCTAATTTTACTTTAAATGGAGTTATCCTGCTGTGGAATCTACTATTGTAGCTTTCAGTGATTTACTTCCTGAGGAAGAAGGAGGCTTTTAAATACACAGGAAGTTTATATCTCCACAATGAAAAAATGGCTGATACACCTGCAAGGGCTTTCACTAGCTTTAATAGAATTCTCATCAGTTTAAAGGACAACCGCTGTTAAGACATAAGCTGCAGGAAAGTGGCTTAGTAAAGAACATGGAAGCATGAGGGGAAAAAAAGATGAATATAAAAGTGAAGTAGTTAAAGACTGATTATTTTCCAACAGCATTTTGCACATTTTCAAAAGAAGCTATTTAAAAGACCATATAAGAAACTAAGCACAGTAAATTGCGACAAGAAATAAAAGAAATAGGGTTCTGCAACAACCCTCACATTACATTTGATGCTTAGTTTTCTTTTTTTGTCTTTAAAAGGTCTATGGTAGTGCTCAAACTAGCTTTTACTTTGTATATAAGGTTTTCCAGATGATTTCTTTGCTTTTTAATACCATGTACACTGTAAACATATTATTATTTAGTACATCCTCAACAAGTCATTTTAAAGGACCACTATGGTCATATTTTCAAAATTTACTGTTTTGAAGAATTGCACTTGAAAATAGACAACATTTTTGTAGAATATGTGGAATCTGCCATATTGCTTTTAGTAGATCACTTCCTGACATGGGAGGAGATTTTGAATGTGCAGGAAATTTGTGTATGCACAATAGGGAATGTGGCAGTAAAAAGTGTCTGTAATCGCAGCAGAACTATAGGGAAGCTCACTAGTTTACAAAATCATCAGGTTGCAAATTCCTTGGGGGCCCCTTTAAGAGCCTGTTCAGTGTCTCTTTTGAGCCAATATAGGTCTCATGCAATCATTGTTACCTACATTATCTTTTGAGTAACTTAACATGACAATTGTAAACTATCTAGCTCTTGTTGATGAAAGAGGGAACATCAACTCTATATATATATATATATATATATATATATATATATATATATATATATATATATATATATATATATATATATATATATATATATATATATTAAAAGTGGCCCTTAGCTAATGGATACTGTTCTGCACTATCATAGAGCAATCTAAATTGAATAGAAAACCTTGAAGCTTATTTTGTGGCTTTATAAGGGTTTTTAAATACTGCAGTGCTTAAAGTGACACAACAGATGTTCCAAATATTGTGGATACTGTAAGTTTTAAGCATCTTCAGTGCTGGTTTCATAATATATTGATATATCCTGTGTACCTTTAAATAATTGTAGAAGACTTACAATTAGTGACAAATGCACTTACCTTCATTGCAAATCCTGATGGCATCATATTTTTGGGCCATTCAAATTCTGTCGTATGAATTCTTATACCAGATTCAACTAAAAGCACAGCTTTTGAGTCAGGTCTGTAGAAATAACCAAAGAAAGCATCATCATATATTCAATTGTTGTTAGGTCTGAGAAACTGAGCTCTAACTTGTCTATACAAAGCATGGGCATAATCATTACATAAGAAGTTAAACATTTTGGAGTGGTTGCTGTAGATTGAAACCTAAGTTTTTTTAATTAAATATTTGTCAAAAAATAAGGATATCTGCAGTTGGTTGATATTAATAAAATCTAAATTAATGCTAAATAACTGTCCCTGGATGCTGCCACTTTTAGGCAGAAATTACTTTTCAAGATCTACCCTCCGGTATCTGTCTCTTATGAGATGTCAGTAACGAGCACTCACAATGCTAGGAAGAATATGCCCAGTTGGTTAAATCAGTGTAAAGCCTATGGGCCTCATTCAATTGCGATTTGGCCAATTGAATAGGGCTTTATATAAGCACATAGCATATTTTTTACAGAAGTTTTTAGTTAGTGAAGTCTATAAAAAAAGCAAGGTCTTCACTAACTAAAAACTTCTGTAAAAAAAAAAATGCTATGTGCTTACATAGAGCCCTATTCAATTGGCCAAATCGGCTATTCAATTGGCCCTATGGCTTTATTCTAATTGAACCAATTGGGCATGCCTTCCAGCTAATCTTCTGTGGTTGTTAACTAACCCAAGGTAAGAGACCTGACCAAGTTTCAGGATCTAGAAAAGTAATTGCTGCCAAAAAATAGCAACATTAAAGAATTAACACTATTTTAGATGGCCAAAATCTTTATTTACATAGTTGCTAATGTTGTTAGTTTGTACCATATTTTACAAATGTGAAGAAGGTTTTCCTAAAATATCACTTAATTATAAATCCCATAGAGGACATAGATTGAAAAATCAAAAGTGCTTTAAATGAACACCAGAAGTGTGCCGACAGTTTCTCAAAATTTTAATTACAGATTGTTTTGAGCTATACTTTAAAGGGTCCTTTCCCTCTTCACTATCTCAAAATCTGACAGCTGCAGTTCCGCCTCCAGCCGATAGATGGCACTGACAATTTTAGCATATAAGGCGCGCCGACAGAAGAGGCTTGAGCTATGAGAGGCGCCCTGGAGGCCCCGGGGGGGTCGAATGCCCACGCCGAATATAGCGATGGCCTCGCTGTCGATTCAGCGCTGTGTCTGAGGGGAGAATAGTTCTTTGCCTTCCCTGGAACTTGATAGTGCCCGAAAACTCATAGCGCCCTCTGGCGGATGGCACCTGTAAATGCAGCTGTCAGTGCTGCAGAAGAAATGCGCAGGCAAAGAGGGATAGATCCCAAAACTGGGGTTTTGGACCTAGCCTCTTATGGTAGCGCAGCACAAGGCAGCAGCAGTGGCGGTGAGCATCAGCTAGATGGCGCTGCCAATATTCTGGTGCCATATCATAGAGTCAAGGCTTAGGTAAACTGTTGGTGTTAGGGTTGGGGTTAGGCTAACATTATAAGTTAAGAACTTCTCTCACATATCGGCAGCACTGCAAAATATTTTTATGTGCCCCACTAAGTGTTGTAAAGTACTTCTAGCAATATTACTTCTGAAGACGAATCAGATAGGTCTTGTTGTCCACGTCGTAAACATTGTTCACTCGCATTCCAAGCAAACTGCATAATAAAAAAGAAAAAAAAGAAAATGATCAATAAATAATTAAACATAGTAAAATATAAATTCACATTGGCAAAACATTACACATCCATTGTATTCTTAGGGTCTTAGTCTAGGTGATACGTGTCAGTGCGCATGCCAGTCTTAGGCTAGGTGGTCCGTGTCGGGTCTTAGGCTAGGTGGTCCGTGTCGGGTCTTAGGCTAGGTGGTCCGTGTCGGGTCTGAGGCTAGGTGGTCCGTGTCGGGTCTGAGGCTAGGTGGTCCGTGTCGGGTCTGAGTCTAGGTGGTCCGTGTCGGGTCTGAGTCTAGGTGGTCCGTGTCGGGTCTGAGTCTAGGTGGTCCGTGTCGGGTCTGAGTCTAGGTGGTCCGTGTCAGGTCTTAGTCTAGGTGGTCCGTGTCGGGCCTTAGTCTAGGTGATCAGTGTCGGGCCTTAGTCTAGGTGATCAGTGTCGGGCCTTAGTCTAGGTGATCAGTGTCGGGCCTTAGTCTAGGTGATCAGTGTCGGGCCTTAGTCTAGGTGATGTGTCTGTGCGTGTTAGGTCTTAGTCTAGGTGATGTGTCTGTGCGTGTTAGGTCTTAGTCTAGGTGATGTGTCTGTGTGTGTTAGGTCTTAGTCTAGGTGATGTGTCTGTGCGTGTTAGGTCTTAGTGTAGGTCAGGGCTGTCCAAGTCTGGTCCTGGTGAGCCCCAAACAGGCCTGTTTTTGCAGATATCCTTTCAGTGTGTCACGGCCCCAGGACAGATATACCTTTTTTTATATATCAAGCATCAGAGCAAACTTTAATAACTAGTCTAGGTGTCTGTGTCAGTGTTAGATCTTAGCCTACATGATGTGTCAGTGTGCGTGTTAAATCTTAGTCTAGGCGACCTGCGTCAGTGTGCGTGTTAGATCTTAGTCTAGGCGACCTGCGTCAGTGTGCGTGTTAGATCTTAGTCTAGGCGACCTGCGTCAGTGTGCGTGTTAGATCTTAGTCTAGGCGACCTGCGTCAGTGTGCGTGTTAGATCTTAGCCTAGGCGACCTGCGTCAGTGTGCGTGTTAGATCTTAGCCTAGGCGACCTGCGTCAGTGTGCGTGTTAGATCTTAGCCTAGGCGACCTGCGTCAGTGTGCGCGTTAGATCTTAGCCTAGGCGACCTGCGTCAGTGTGCGCGTTAGATCTTAGCCTAGGCGACCTGCGTCAGTGTGCGCGTTAGATCTTAGCCTAGGCGACCTGCGTCAGTGTGCGCGTTAGATCTTAGCCTAGGCGACCTGCGTCAGTGTGCGCGTTAGATCTTAGCCTAGGCGACCTGCGTCAGTGTGCGCGTTAGATCTTAGCCTAGGCGACCTGCGTCGGTGTGCGCGTTAGATCTTAGCCTAGGCGACCTGCGTCAGTGTGCGCGTTAGATCTTAGCCTAGGCGACCTGCGTCAGTGTGCGCGTTAGATCTTAGCCTAGGCGACCTGCGTCAGTGTGCGCGTTAGATCTTAGCCTAGGCGACCTGCGTCAGTGTGCGCGTTAGATCTTAGCCTAGGCGACCTGCGTCAGTGTGCGCGTTAGATCTTAGCCTAGGCGACCTGCGTCAGTGTGCGCGTTAGATCTTAGCCTAGGCGACCTGCGTCAGTGTGCGCGTTAGATCTTAGCCTAGGCGACCTGCGTCAGTGTGCGCGTTAGATCTTAGCCTAGGCGACCTGCGTCAGTGTGCGCGTTAGATCTTAGCCTAGGCGACCTGCGTCAGTGTGCGCGTTAGATCTTAGCCTAGGCGACCTGCGTCAGTGTGCGCGTTAGATCTTAGCCTAGGCGACCTGCGTCAGTGTGCGCGTTAGATCTTAGCCTAGGCGACCTGCGTCAGTGTGCGCGTTAGATCTTAGCCTAGGCGACCTGCGTCAGTGTGCGCGTTAGATCTTAGCCTAGGCGACCTGCGTCAGTGTGCGCGTTAGATCTTAGCCTAGGCGACCTGCGTCAGTGTGCGCGTTAGATCTTAGCCTAGGCGACCTGCGTCAGTGTGCGCGTTAGATCTTAGCCTAGGCGACCTGCGTCAGTGTGCGCGTTAGATCTTAGCCTAGGCGACCTGCGTCAGTGTGCGCGTTAGATCTTAGCCTAGGCGACCTGCGTCAGTGTGCGCGTTAGATCTTAGCCTAGGCGACCTGCGTCAGTGTGCGCGTTAGATCTTAGCCTAGGCGACCTGCGTCAGTGTGCGCGTTAGATCTTAGCCTAGGCGACCTGCGTCAGTGTGCGCGTTAGATCTTAGCCTAGGCGACCTGCGTCAGTGTGCGCGTTAGATCTTAGCCTAGGCGACCTGCGTCAGTGTGCGCGTTAGATCTTAGCCTAGGCGACCTGCGTCAGTGTGCGCGTTAGATCTTAGCCTAGGCGACCTGCGTCAGTGTGCGCGTTAGATCTTAGCCTAGGCGACCTGCGTCAGTGTGCGCGTTAGATCTTAGCCTAGGCGACCTGCGTCAGTGTGCGCGTTAGATCTTAGCCTAGGCGACCTGCGTCAGTGTGCGCGTTAGATCTTAGCCTAGGCGACCTGCGTCAGTGTGCGCGTTAGATCTTAGCCTAGGCGACCTGCGTCAGTGTGCGCGTTAGATCTTAGCCTAGGCGACCTGCGTCAGTGTGCGCGTTAGATCTTAGCCTAGGCGACCTGCGTCAGTGTGCGCGTTAGATCTTAGCCTAGGCGACCTGCGTCAGTGTGCGCGTTAGATCTTAGCCTAGGCGACCTGCGTCAGTGTGCGCGTTAGATCTTAGCCTAGGCGACCTGCGTCAGTGTGCGCGTTAGATCTTAGCCTAGGCGACCTGCGTCAGTGTGCGCGTTAGATCTTAGCCTAGGCGACCTGCGTCAGTGTGCGCGTTAGATCTTAGCCTAGGCGACCTGCGTCAGTGTGCGCGTTAGATCTTAGCCTAGGCGACCTGCGTCAGTGTGCGCGTTAGATCTTAGCCTAGGCGACCTGCGTCAGTGTGCGCGTTAGATCTTAGCCTAGGCGACCTGCGTCAGTGTGCGCGTTAGATCTTAGCCTAGGCGACCTGCGTCAGTGTGCGTGTTAGATCTTAGCCTAGGCGACCTGCGTCAGTGTGCGTGTTAGATCTTAGCCTAGGCGACCTGCGTCAGTGTGCGTGTTAGATCTTAGCCTAGGCGACCTGCGTCAGTGTGCGCGTTAGATCTTAGCCTAGGCGACCTGCGTCAGTGTGCGTGTTAGATCTTAGTCTAGGCGACCTGCGTCAGTGTGCGTGTTAGATCTTAGTCTAGGCGACCTGCGTCAGTGTGCGTGTTAGATCTTAGTCTAGGCGACCTGCGTCAGTGTGCGTGTTAGATCTTAGTCTAGGCGACCTGCGTCAGTGTGCGTGTTAGATCTTAGTCTAGGCGACCTGCGTCAGTGTGCGTGTTAGATCTTAGTCTAGGCGACCTGCGTCAGTGTGCGTGTTAGATCTTAGTCTAGGCGACCTGTGTCAGTGTGCGTGTTAGATCTTAGTCTAGGCGACCTGTGTCAGTGTGCGTGTTAGATCTTAGTCTAGGCGACCTGTGTCAGTGTGCGTGTTAGATCTTAGTCTAGGCGACCTGTGTCAGTGTGCGTGTTAGATCTTAGTCTAGGCGACCTGTGTCAGTGTGCGTGTTAGATCTTAGTCTAGGCGACCTGTGTCAGTGTGCGTGTTAGATCTTAGTCTAGGCGACCTGTGTCAGTGTGCGTGTTAGATCTTAGTCTAGGCGACCTGTGTCAGTGTGCGTGTTAGATCTTAGTCTAGGCGACCTGTGTCAGTGTGCGTGTTAGATCTTAGTCTAGGCGACCTGTGTCAGTGTGCGTGTTAGATCTTAGTCTAGGCGACCTGTGTCAGTGTGCGTGTTAGATCTTAGTCTAGGCGACCTGTGTCAGTGTGCGTGTTAGATCTTAGTCTAGGCGACCTGTGTCAGTGTGCGTGTTAGATCTTAGTCTAGGCGACCTGTGTCAGTGTGCGTGTTAGATCTTAGTCTAGGCGACCTGTGTCAGTGTGCGTGTTAGATCTTAGTCTAGGCGACCTGTGTCAGTGTGCGTGTTAGATCTTAGTCTAGGCGACCTGTGTCAGTGTGCGTGTTAGATCTTAGTCTAGGCGACCTGTGTCAGTGTGCGTGTTAGATCTTAGTCTAGGCGACCTGTGTCAGTGTGCGTGTTAGATCTTAGCCTAGGCGACCTGCGTCAGTGTAAAAATAGTAAAGTTACGAGAATTTAAACATTTGTAATCATTATGATTAAATTGTCTGCCAACCTCTATCGAATGTAAGAAAGTACTAACTACCAGTGGAAAAAAGTTTTACAGATTAAAATAGAAAAAAAACAAAATTCTGATGGTTTTAGCTGACCCCTGGCAAATCGTCATTTGACCCCGAGGGGGTCCCGACCCACAGGTTGAGAACCGCTGGTCTAGGTGATCTGTGTCAGTGTGTGTTATGCCTATAACTCCCTGTATTGTGTCAGTGTGTGTTATGCCTATAACTCCCTGTATTGTGTCAGTGTGTGTTATGCCTATAACTCCCTGTATTGTGTCAGTGTGTGTTATACCTATAACTCCCTGTATTGTGTCAGTGTGTGTTATACCTATAACTCCCTGTATTGTGTCAGTGTGTGTTATACCTATAACTCCCTGTATTGTGTCAGTGTGTCGGTGTGTGTTATGCCTATATCATCCTGTAATATATCAGTGTGTGCTATGCCTATATCTCCCTGTATTATATCAGTGTGCGATATGCCTATATCTCCCTGTATTATATCAGTGTGCGATATGCCTATATCTCCCTGTATTATATCAGTGTGCGATATGCCTATATCTCCCTGTATTATATCAGTGTGCGATATGCCTGTATCTCCCTGTATTATATCAGTGTGTGTTATGCCTGTATCTCCCTGTATTATATCAGTGTGCGTTATGCCTATATCTCCCTGTATTATATCAGTGTGCGATATGCCTATATCTCCCTGTATTATATCAGTGTGCGATATGCCTATATCTCCCTGTATTATATCAGTGTGCGATATGCCTATATCTCCCTGTATTATATCAGTGTGCGATATGCCTGTATCTCCCTGTATTATATCAGTGTGTGTTATGCCTGTATCTTGCTGTATTATATCAGTGTGTGTTATGCCTGTATCTTCCTGTATTATATCAGTGTGCGTTATGCCTGTATCTTGCTGTATTGTGTCAGTGTGTGTTATGTCTGTATCTCCCTGTATTATATCTGTGTGCGTTATTCCTGTATCTCCCTGTATTATATCAGTGTGTGTTATGCCTGTATCTTGCTGTATTATATCAGTGTGTGTTATGCCTGTATCTCCCTGTATTATATCAGTGTGTGTTATGCCTGTATCTTCCTGTATTATATCAGTGTGCGTTATGCCTGTATCTTGCTGTATTGTGTCAGTGTGTGTTATGTCTGTATCTCCCTGTATTATATCTGTGTGCGTTATTCCTGTATCTTCCTGTATTATATCAGTGTGTGTGTTATGCCTGTATCTTCCTGTATTATATCAGTGTGCGTTATGCCTGTATCTCCCTGTATTATATCAGTGTGCGTTATGCCTGTATCTTCCTGTATTATATCAGTGTGCGTTATGCCTGTATCTCCCTGTATTATATCAGTGTGCGTTATGCCTGTATCTCCCTGTATTATATCAGTGTGCGTTATGCCTGTATCTCCCTGTATTATATCAGTGTGCGTTATGCCTGTATCTCCCTGTATTATATCAGTGTGTGTGTTATGCCTGTATCTCCCTGTATTGTATCAGTGTGTGTTATGCCTGTATCTCCCTGTATTATATCAGTGTGCGTTATGCCTGTATCTCCCTGTATTATATCAGTGTGTGTTATGCCTGTATCTCCCTGTATTATATCAGTGTGCGTTATGCCTGTATCTCCCTGTATTATATCAGTGTGCGTTATGCCTGTATCTCCCTGTATTATATCAGTGTGTGTGTTATGCCTGTATCTCCCTGTATTGTATCAGTGTGTGTTATGCCTATATCTTCCTGTATTGTATCAGTGTGTGTTATGCCTGTATCTTCCTGTATTATATCAGTGTGTGTGTTATGCCTGTATCTTCCTGTATTATATCAGTGTGTGTGTTATGCCTGTATCTTCCTGTATTATATCAGTGTGTGTGTTATGCCTGTATCTCCCTGTATTATATCAGTGTGCGTTATGCCTGTATCTCCCTGTATTATATCAGTGTGCGTTATGCCTGTATCTCCCTGTATTATATCAGTGTGCGTTATGCCTGTATCTCCCTGTATTATATCAGTGTGTGTGTTATGCCTGTATCTCCCTGTATTGTATCAGTGTGTGTTATGCCTGTATCTTCCTGTATTATATCAGTGTGTGTGTTATGCCTGTATCTTCCTGTATTATATCAGTGTGTGTGTTATGCCTGTATCTTCCTGTATTATATCAGTGTGTGTGTTATGCCTGTATCTCCCTGTATTATATCAGTGTGTGTGTTATGCCTGTATCTCCCTGTATTATATCAGTGTGCGATATGCCTGTATCTCCCTGTATTATATCAGTGTGCGATATGCCTGTATCTCCCTGTATTATATCAGTGTGCGTTATGCCTGTATCTCCCTGTATTATATCAGTGTGCGTTATGCCTGTATCTCCCTGTATTATATCAGTGTGCGTTATGCCTGTATCTCCCTGTATTATATCAGTGTGCGTTATGCCTGTATCTCCCTGTATTATATCAGTGTGCGTTATGCCTGTATCTCCCTGTATTATATCAGTGTGCGTTATGCCTGTATCTTGCTGTATTGTGTCAGTGTGTGTTATGCCTGTATCTCCCTGTATTATATCAGTGTGTGTGTTATGCCTGTATCTTCCTGTATTATATCAGTGTGAGTGTTATGCCTGTATCTTCCTGTATTATATCAGTGTGAGTTATGCCTGTATCTTCCTGTATTATCTCAGTGTGTGTTATGCCTGTATCTCCCTGTATTATATCAGTGTGTGTGTTATGCCTGTATCTTGCTGTATTATATCAGTGTGTGTTATGCCTGTATCTCCCTGTATTATATCAGTGTGTGTTATGCCTGTATCTCCCTGTATTATATCAGTGTGCGTTATGCCTGTATCTCCCTGTATTATATCAGTGTGTGTGTTATGCCTGTATCTCCCTGTATTGTATCAGTGTGTGTTATGCCTGTATCTCCCTGTATTATATCAGTGTGCGTTATGCCTGTATCTCCCTGTATTATATCAGTGTGCGTTATGCCTGTATCTCCCTGTATTATATCAGTGTGCGTTATGCCTGTATCTCCCTGTATTATATCAGTGTGCGTTATGCCTGTATCTCCCTGTATTATATCAGTGTGCGATATGCCTATATCTCCCTGTATTATATCAGTGTGTGTTATGCCTGTATCTCCCTGTATTATATCAGTGTGCGATATGCCTATATCTCCCTGTATTATATCAGTGTGTGTTATGCCTGTATCTCCCTGTATTATATCAGTGTGCGATATGCCTATATCTCCCTGTATTATATCAGTGTGCGATATGCCTGTATCTCCCTGTATTATATCAGTGTGCGTTATGCCTGTATCTCCCTGTATTATATCAGTGTGTGTGTTATGCCTGTATCTCCCTGTATTATATCAGTGTGCGTTATGCCTGTATCTCCCTGTATTACATCAGTGTGTGTGTTATGCCTATATCTTCCTGTATTATATCAGTGTGTGTTATGCCTATATCTTCCTGTATTATATCAGTGTGTGTGTTATGCCTGTATCTCCCTGTATTATATCAGTGTGCGTTATGCCTGTATCTCCCTGTATTACATCAGTGTGTGTGTTATGCCTATATCTTCCTGTATTATATCAGTGTGTGTTATGCCTATATCTTCCTGTATTATATCAGTGTGTGTGTTATGCCTGTATCTCCCTGTATTATATCAGTGTGTGTTATGCCTGTATCTCCCTGTATTACATCAGTGTGTGTGTTATGCCTATATCTTCCTGTATTACATCAGTGTGTGTTATGCCTGTATCTCCCTGTATTATATCAGTGTGTGTGTTATGCCTGTATCTCCCTGTATTGTGTCAGTGTGTGTGTGTGTGTGTGTGTTTAGTATCTGCATTGTTGTTGTTGTTGGTGTGTGTGTGTGTGTGTGTGTGTGTGTGTGTTGTGTGTCATGTCTGTGATCATACATGTGTGTGCTCGGCAAGCCAGTTGTATAGTAGGTGTCTGTGTTCAGCCCCTTTGCCAGTTACACTGCATTACTATAAAGTGTTTATTTAGCACATATGTTAGATTATACAATGATTGAAAATTAACCTCACCTGTCATTTAACTCTGCAATGACCGCCCTAATATCTACGGTGTTGAATCTGTTCTTCATGATGACCAAGTAGTTAATAATACCCGATACATAAAGTGAAGCATGAACTCTGTGCTGAGCCACACTTACTGCAACGCATGCGCAGAAAAATACGGTAACCCAGGTGGGACTAAACTATCAGTCATTGTAGAATGAGGAAAGCGACCTCACCAGTTCACAATTAGTACAGCAGCTATGGAAGTAACTATTTACTTATTTGTTCCAGTAGGAGGCAGTGTAAGTAAGTAAATGTGATATCAATGTAATGATAGCAAATATATGTTGCAGAGAAAGATGTATTTTGAGATAAAAAGCTATTTGTGCATCTAGTATACATTTCTGAAGGACAATTAATTTAAATAATCAGAAAGATATTAGGGAAGGTTTTAATTCCATCTTAATAAGTAATTATTATATATTTTTCTAAGCAAAAACATATGAGTGTGTCCAATTTGATGGTTGTACAGTTAGGAACACAAATAAACTAAAATCTGTTAATAAAACACATCATTTACAAATTGTGCTGTATTCACATATGTGCTTATGAATTAAAAATAATTCAGAAGCATAAACATTATGTTGCGTCATTAAGATTTTAAACAGGAAGCCAATACAATTCAAAGCTTATTTTTTATTCAAAATTAAATAAAAAAAATATCTTTATTTTTTTCAGACCTGTAAATATTTTATTATTTCTTCATCACCATATCTTTTTTTGAAAGATACATGAATTTAGATGTCAACAAAAAGAATCCCTCAATGCAAATGATCCGACTGCCTTAATCTCCGAGTAAAAACATATTATGGGTATGAATATGAATTAAAACGTATATTTTATTATTGGGGTAATAAGTAAAATGTCCCCTTCCAGGTACCTGCTTGTCATTGTGAAGGGGATTTTGTATTCAATGAAGCTATGATCTATACTATGTAGGGTCATGGGCAGATCATAGCAAAACAATGAGACAAATCGCTGCCCACTGGAGAAGGAAGGGCCACCGACTCCAGTATCTTTGCCAAGATTACCTTATGTATAAGTACGCACAATCAGAAACATAATGATATGACATCAGAAGATAAGAAGCTCAGGTCTGAAGGTGTCTACAAAATTACCGGGAATGAGCAGAGGGCGAGTAGCACTGGATCTAATAAAGTTGTTGGGCCAAGGTCAAGGGCACGCCCTGCTGCACATGTGTATGGAGAGGAACAGAAAGTCTGCTGATGCAAAGAACAATTTAATAGAGGAACCTGGAGCGTTAGAACTATGAACCAAGCCAAACTGGACGTGGTCAAACATCACATGACAAGATTATATATTAATATTCTGGGACTAAATACCAGATCTTATATTGTGGTCAAGAATCCAGCAGAAGAAATGCAGGAGCCCTCATAATCAAAGGAATGCTAGAGCTCAGTTACAACCCAATAAATGACAGAATGACTTAAATTCAAATTTAAGGCAAGATATTTAATATCATAGTGATCCAAGTCTATGTCCAACAATACATGTTGAAGAGGCTGAAGTTGTCCAATTCTATGAGTATATGCAGCACCTCTTAGTTATAAAACCAAAAAATTATATTACTCCGATCATAGGAGATTTCAAAGCTAAAGTAGGGAACCAAAAGCAACCTGGAACAATGTGCAAGTTCAACCTTGCAGTACAACATGAAGAAGGTCAGAAATCAGTAGAATACTAATACTGATGTCATAGTAAACACCCTCTTAAAACAGCTTAAGAGACAACTCTACACATGGACACTCGCAGATGGGCAATATAGAAATTAGACTGACTTTGTACTTTGCAGCCAAAGATGAAGGAAATATTTATAATCAGCAAATACATGGAGCTGGCTATGGTTCAGATCAAGAGCTTCATATTGCAAAGTTCATAATTAAATTGAAGAAAAGAGGGCAGATCGTCAGACCAAGCAGATCCAAAATAAATAATATCCCCACTGAATATGCAGTGGAGGTTAGGAATAGATATAAGATACTAGACATATTAGATAGAATTAATGTAGACCATTGGACAGAAGTTTGTGACATCATCAGATGGGCCCTAGGAAGCCTTGCGAATAACAAGGCTGCAGGAGTTAATGGAATCCCGGCTGAACTATTCAAAATCCTACAAGACGATCCTGTGAAAGTGTCGCTTGCATTAAACCAACAAATTTAGAAAACTCAACAGTGGCCAGTAGACTGGGAAAGGTCAGTCTACATCCCAATACCAAAAAAAGGCAGTGTCAAAGAGTGCTCCAATTGTCGAACAATTGCATTCATGCCAGCAAAGTAACGCTTAAGATCATGCAAGCAAGACTCCAAATGTATGCACCAGATGTGCAAGCTACAGAAGCAGAGGCACAATAGATCAAATTGCCAATGTCCGCTGGGTAAAAGAGAAGGCAAGAGAGTTGCAGAAAACATTTACTTCTGCTTCATAGACTATTCTAAAGTCTTTGACAGTGTGGATCATGAAAAAATGTCTCAAGTAGGTAAAGACATGGGAGTACCAGACCATCTGATCCGTCTTCTGTGGAATTTGTGGAACAAGAAGCTACTGTCAGAACCCAACATGAAAAAACGGAATGGTTCAAAAGCAGAAAAGGAATGCAACAAGGTTGTATTTTATTACCTTATTTATTGGGCTTATATGCGGAATAGAGTCAAATTGTTTCCTGGAAGGTTCGATCATGAGGCTGAAGCTCAAATATTTTGGCCATATCATAAGAAGACAGAAATCCAGAGAGAAGACTCTGAAGCTGGGAAAGATTGAAGGCATAGAAGATTTTACTTTAATTTAAATGTAATGATTTAATAAGGCAATTTATTGATTTAAAACATGAATAATTTGTGTGAATAATACATACAATTAAACGTGAATAAAATGCAGTGTTTAATTTGCTTAAAAACAGTATTTTCTATGAAAAAACCCTAAAAATATAGGTGAAGAGTTTCAAAATATATTTTTTTCCATAAAGACAAGTTGTTAGTTTATTCAGACATATAAATATATTTGTGTGAATAATCCATACTGTGAGATGTCCCTAAAACTGTGTATTAAAATAGTTAATTTAGTAAAATGAATATGTTTGTGTGAATAATAGATGTAATGAGATGTGAATAGTGTTAAGTTTGTTAAAAAGACAGGGTCTGGCTGTGTTGCCCAGGCTGTTCTACACTGGCTATTCACAGGCGCTATCCCACTACTGATCAGCACGGGGGTTTTGACCTGCTCCGTTTCCGACCTGGGCCGGTTCACCCCTCCTTAGAGCAACCTGGTGAACCCGAGCTCCCTCAGGTCCACCATATTGATACCGAACTTAGTGCGGACACCCGATCGACATAGCACAGTGCAGCCCAGAACCCCTGGACTCAAACAATCCGTCTGTCTCAGCCTCCCAGTAGCTTGGATTACAGGTACGCGCCACTGCACCCGGCGGAGGAAACAGCCGACTCACTCAAACAAATATTTCTACATGTTGTGATGTCAAGGCAGCAAGCCAAAGCAGGTGCCAGCATCTGGACACTTTTCTAACAGCAATAGAGACAAAAGTGTACAAAATCAAGAACCTGTATTCAATACTGTGAACTTAAACCTGTATGTTATCATTGTAAGAAGAAATCATTACTTATGTAAATGAAATATTGTGCAGCAATAAAATTCCCACAAGAACTTATAATGTAATTAATTAGCACTATATATATTTTTAATTATAAATCAAAGAAATGAGATAAATTATAACTCAGTGCAGAAATCAATGAATCTATTAGCCCACAGTTACTTTTTTAAAGGACTGTTGTAGTTTTCGAAAACACTGCCTATGTTTGTGATGTAAGTAAAAAATACCAACAATAGTAATTATGTAAGTTCTGAGCATAAAACATTTTTTTAGAAAAAATGAAGAGGGTTTACATTTTGGTCCTCATGAGTACTGCTAGTTGGCCTTGAAACTTGAGAGACAACAGTACCCTCTATTCCAGAGTGCAACTGAAAGGCATAAACAAGTAGTACATATGTGTAAAAATAACAATGTATTGTTTATAAGTGAACACATGCTATACATACTATACTCCAGTATAAAACAACAAATTATAATTGATAAAAGCAAACAGAAAAAATATTAAGTGGTCTTCAAAACCACCTAACAATCAAGGGGTCCATAGGACTCTCAGAATCCAATGTTCTACTCTATAAAAATGTGAAAAGATTTATATGCACAGTAATTTAGTGACAAACATGTTAAACAACAAATCTGCATAAATATGAATTATGAGACTGCCATTGCTTGTTTTTTTAACCTGGTGGTCCTTATTATTAACCCACTAAATGTTTACTAATGATTGTTAATTCCCCACTGGTATGTAACCTAAAGAATCTGAGCTTGTGCAGACTTATTGGTTATCATAACTTGCATAATAGCACTGGCTTGGTAGGTGGATCAGCCCGTGGGAGTTCAGGGCCCCTCGTCAGCAGAGTCCACACCAGTTGGCCAGCCCAGGGTATCTGCATTACTTGCTTGGGGAACGGGTGTCATCTGGCCCAGTGTAGCAGAGCTGCAGAGGAAGCAAGCATAGGGTAGCACGATATCGCGGCTAAGGCAAAGATGAAGGAGAAATTTACAATCAGCAAAAATCTGGAGCTGATTGTGGCTCAGATCATGAACTTCCTATTGCAAAGTTCACAATTAAATTGAAGAAAAGAGGGCAGATCTTCAGACAAAGCAGATCCAAAATAAATAATATCCCCAGTGAATATGCAGAGGAGGTTAGGAATGGATATAAGATACTAGACATATTAGATAGAATGAATGTAGACCATTGGACAGAAGTTTGTGACATCATCAGATGGACCCTAGGAAGCCTTGTGAATAACAAGGCTGCAGGCGTTAATGGAATCCCAGCTGAACTGTTTAAAATCCTACAAGACGATCCTGTGAAAGTGTCACTTGCATTAAACCAACACATTTGGAAAACTCAACAGTGGCCAGTAGACTGGGAAAGGTCAGTCTACATCCCAATACCAAAAAAAGGCAGTGTCAAAGAGTGCTCCAATTGTCGAACAATTGCACTCATGCCAGCAAAGTAACGCTTAAGATCCTGCAAGCAAGACTCCAACAATGTATGCACCAGATGTGCAAGCTACAGAAGCAGAGGCACAATAGATCAAATTGCCAATGTCCGCTGGGTAAAAGAGAAGGCAAGAGAGTTGCAGAAAACATTTACTTCTGCTTCATAGACTATTCTAAAGTCTTTGACAGTGTGGATCATGAAAAAATGTCTCAAGTAGGTAAAGACATGGGAGTACCAGACCATCAGATCCGTCTTCTGTGGAATTTGTGGAACAAGAAGCTACTGTCAGAACCCAACATGAAAAAACGGAATGATCAAAAGCAGAAAAGGAATGCAACAAGGTTGTATTTTATTACCTTATTTATTTGGTTTATACGCGAAAAAGAGTCAAATTGTTTCCTGGAAGGTTTGATCATGAGGCTGAAGCTCCAATATTTTGCCATATCATAAGAAGACAGAAATCCAGAGAGAAAACTGAAGCTGAGAAAGATTGAAGGCATAGAAGATTTTACTTTGATTTAAATGTAATTATTTAATATGGCAATTTATTCATTAAAACATGAATAATTTGTGTGAATAATACATACAATTAAACATGACTAAAATGCAGTGTTTAATTTGCAGTGTTTAGTAGACTTCACATTATTAACTCTTCTAGACACAATAACACCGAAAGGTCTAAATGAGAACTGCAGCTTTGTTAGCTTTCTCTGATCTAGGAGTTGTATAAAACTTTTCCCCTTAATATATATAGAATTAAATACTTACCCCAACAACCACAAAAAGTCCACAGAGAACAAACATGGCCCCAACAATTATGGGATAGAATAGACGTTCCAATAGAAGACAGAACAAACTCTTAAGACACAGACATCGCGTGGAACACCACTGACTCTACTCTAATAGTGTATTTTGTACCTCATACGTTCCTGGGTAAAAGTCTTATGTGCCTGGTGGTGTTTTCCGTGGTTAGGGGTCGTGTAGCCTCGTTTCGCTTTTTTTCGTCTGCCATTTTTTTTGTCGCTTAGCCGATTTTCGATTGTTTTACCTGCAGACCGAGAAGCGGTCTCAAGGCTAATCAGAGTGTCCTGAAAATAAGCAAGCCCGTTTGTGTACTGTAGATGTTTCTTTTAGGCTGAAGTTAAGCTATTCTTTTTTTTGAAACACTTTATTATAGCAAAGATAAAAGTATATCAGGACTTTATGGGAAAATCACAAGAGCAACCGGTAGCCAGATGCCAGCCCTGTCACAATACGTATCTTGGATTACATCACAATTTTGAGTCACTATCAAGCATTATAGTAATCAGAACAACTTATTTGTGTTTTTAAAGTTTTATACAGCGTTGTTTATTTTTATGTATTGTTTTTAATATAATCTTTAAAACGTATATGTTTTAGTAATCTCTTTGGACCTATTATTGTATTACATTAACTATGCGATTTAAACAACTAGTAGATTCTCTCAGGTGAGTAATATCCTTATAGTTTTGGTGCTCTTTCTTCTATCCCTTTTTTTAGCATTTACTAATAAGGTCTTTCCTTGATACACCATTAATATATAATTACAAAATCATTTACTGTACGATTAATATTTATAAGTATCAAGGTACACACC
>JAPZIH010000555.1:9408-17819 GCA_027410445.1 Discoglossus pictus
TATAACATGACTCCTCACTATATATAATATATATATATATATATACACACTCCCACCTCTCTGTATAACATGGCTCCTCACTATATATATATATAATATATATACACACACACACTCCCACCCCTCTGTATAACATGGCTCCTCACTATATATATATATATATATATATACACACTCCCACCTCCTCTGTATAACATGGCTCCTCACTATATATATTTATATATATATATATATACACACACACTCCCACCCTCTCTGTATAACATGGCTCCTCACTATATATATATATACACACTCCCACCTCTCTGTATAACATGGCTCCTCACTATATATATATATATATATATATATATATATATATACACACACTCCCACCTCTCTGTATAACATGGCTCCTCACTATATATATATATATATATATATATATATATATACACACACACACTCCCACCTCTCTGTATAACATGACTCCTCACTATATATATATATACACACACTCCCACCTCTCTGTATAACATGGCTCCTCCTCCTACATTACTATCACTATATCCCGGTATCTGTTCCTGTCTTTATCCCACTCGCACTTGATAACCGGTCACAGACAGAAATAATACCCTTAAATTATCTCCTGATCAGTAATTGGAACATTAATCACTTTATTTTCCTGCTGAGAGGTCGGACTCACATATCAGCCCCGGGCCGCCATCTTGGATAAGGAACAGGAAGTAAATATACCGGAAATACTTCTTCGAAGTGCAATTCACGAAACTCAATCAAAGCCAATCAGCTCTGTAAGGGGCGGGTCTATGGCTATGCTCCGGTTTCCATGGTGAAGCTGTGTATATAAATCTGTCACACTGCAGATATAAGTAACAATAGGACTAATCTTTTCTAAATGTAAAACTCTGCATGGCAACTAGTGACGTCACTTCCGTGTGATTATTACATTAAACAGAGCACTTGGGATGTTATTGCAGCCCTGTAATGTGTGTGTGGTGTATTATACCCAGTGTCTGAGACATCTCTCTGGGGTTGGATAAAACAAACATGGGACCCAAGTGACACAAAGAGAGGAATCTATCTATCTATCTATCTATCACTCTATCTATCTATCTATCTGTATCTATCTATCTATCTATCTATCTATCTATCTATCTATCTATCTATCTATCTATCTATCACTCTATCTATCTATCTATCTATCTATCTATCTATCTATCTATCTATCTATCTATCTATCTATCTATCTATCTATATAGCTATCCATCTAAATACAATGACATATATTCTCATTATGTCCCATTTATCACAGGTCTCAGTATTGGACCATCCTACTGTCTACAGACAATTACTGAGATGGACAAGGATGCAAAGAAACCTAAATCACACCCTGGTGATTATCTGGAGAGACTGGAGAGGTGGGGGCTGATGGGTAATGTCAGTGACACTAATATTATCTCTTTCACTTCATTACAGTTTAGTCTGAGGAGAAGATCACACAAAACACACAGATTATATGGAAACATGACGGCCAAAAGGAAAGAGCTCATTAGTACATAGAATAGTCCTTGTGTTTGGTATCATTAGGCCCAGGAGTGGACTGTACTATCAGATGGGTTTACATTAGTACAGAGAATAGTCCTTTTGTTTGGTATCATTGGGCTCAGGAGGGGACTGTACTATCAGATGGGTTTACATTAGTACAGAGAATAGTCCTTATGTTTGGCCTCATTAGGTCCAGGAGGGGACTGTACTATCAGATGTGTTTACATTAGTACAGAGAATAGTCCTTGTGTTTGGTATCATTAGGTCCAGGAGGGGACTGTACTATCAGATGGGTTTACATTAGTACAGAGAATAGTCCTTGTGTTTGGTATCATTAGGTCCAGGAGAGGACTGTACTATCAGATGGGTTTACATTAGTACAGAGAATAGTCCTTTTGTTTGGTATCATTAGATCCAGGAGGGGACTGTACTATCAGATGGGATTACATTACTACAGAGAATAGTCCTTGTGTTTGGTATCATTAGATCCAGGAGGGGACTGTACTATCAGATGGGTTTACATTAGTACAGAGAATAGTCCTTGTGTTTGGTCTCATTGGGTCAAGGATAGGACTGTACTATCAGATGGGTTTACATTAGTACAGAGAATAGTCCTTCTGTTAGGTATCGTTAGGTCCAGGAGGTGACTGTACTATCAGATGGGTTTACATTAGTACAGAGAATAGTCCTGGTGTTTGGTATCATTAGGCCCAGGAGAGGACTGTACTATCAGATGGGTTTACATTAGTACACAGAATAGTCCTTGTGTTTGGTATCATTAGGTCCAGGAGAGGACTGTACTATCAGATGGGTTTACATTAGTACAGAGAATAGTCCTTGTGTTTGGTATCATTAGGTCCAGGAGAGGACTGTACTATCAGATGGGTTTACATTAGTACAGAGAATAGTCCTTGTGTTTGGTATCATTAGGTCCAGGAGGGGACTGTACTATCAGATGGGATTACATTAGTACAGAGAATAGTCCTTGTGTTTGGTATCATTAGGCCCAGGAGAGGACTGTACTATCAGATGGGATTACATTAGTACAGAGAATAGTCCTTGTGTTTGGTGTCATTAGGTCCAGGAGGGGACTGTACTATCAGATGGGTTTACATTAGTACAGAGAATAGTCCTTGTGTTTGGTATCATTAGGTCCAGGAGGGGACTGTACTATCAGATGGGATGACATTAGTACAGAGAATAGTCCTGGCGTTTGGTATCATTGGGTCCAGGAGGGGACTGTACTATCAGATGGGTTTACATTAGTACAGAGAATAGTCCTTGTGTTTGGTATCATTAGGTCCAGGAGGGGACTGTACTATCAGATGGGATTACATTAGTACAGAGAATAGTCCTTGTGTTTGGTATCATTGGGTCCAGGAGGGGACTGTACTATCAGATGGGATTACATTAGTACAGAGAATAGTCCTTGTGTTTGGTATCATTAGGTCCAGGAGGGGACTGTACTATCAGATGGGTTTACATTAGTACAGAGAATAGTCCTTGTGTTTGGTATCATTGGGTCCAGGAGAGGACTGTACTATCAGATGGGATTACATTAGTACAGAGAATAGTCCTTGTGTTTGGTATCATTAGGTCCAGGAGAGGACTGTACTATCCGATGGGTTTACATTAGTACAGAGAATAGACCTTGTGTTTGGTATCATTGGGTCCAGGAGAGGACTGTACTATGAGATGGGTTTACATTAGTACAGAGAATAGACCTTGTGTTTGGTATCATTGGGTCCAGGAGAGGACTGTACTATGAGATGGGTTTACATTAGTACAGAGAATAGTCCTTGCGTTTGGTATCATTTTGTCCAGGAGAGGACTGTACTATCAGATGGGTTTACATTAGTACAGAGAATAGTCCTTGTGTTTGGTCTCATTAGGTCCAGGAGGGGACTGTACTATCAGATGGGTTTATATTAGTACAGAGAATAGTCCTTGTGTTTGATATCATTGGGTCCAGGAGGGGACTGTACTATCAGATGGTTTTACATTAGTACAGAGAATAGTCCTTGTGTTTGGTCTCATTAGGTCCAGGAGGGGACTGTAATATCAGATGGGTTTATATTAGTACAGAGAATAGTCCTTGTGTTTGGTATCATTAGGTCCAGGAGAGGACTGTACTATCAGATGGGATTACATTAGTACAGAGAATAGTCCTTGTGTTTGGTATCATTAGGCCCAGGAGGGGACTGTACTATCAGATGGGTTTACATTAGTACAGAGAATAGACCTTGTGTTTGGTATCATTGGGTCCAGGAGAGGACTGTACTATCAGATGGGATTACATTAGTACAGAGAATAGTCCTTGTGTTTGGTATCATTAGGCCCAGGAGAGGACTGTACTATCAGATGGGATTACATTAGTACAGAGAATAGTCCTTGTGTTTGGTATCATTGGGCCCAGGAGGGGACTGTACTATCAGATGGGATTACATTAGTACAGAGAATAGTCCTTGTGTTTGGTATCATTAGGCCCAGGAGAGGACTGTACTATCAGATGGGATTACATTAGTACAGAGAATAGTCCTTGTGTTTGGTATCATTGGGCCCAGGAGGGGACTGTACTATCAGATGGGTTTACATTAGTACAGAGAATAGTCCTTGTGTTAAGTATCGTTAGGTCCAGGAGAGGACTGTACTATCAGATGGGTTTACATTAGTACAGAGAATAGTCCTGGTGTTTGTTATCATTGGGCCCAGGAGGGGACTGTACTGTCAGATGGGTTTACATTAGTACAGAGAATAGTCCTTGTGTTTGGTGTCATTAGGTCCAGGAGAGGACTGTACTATCAGATGGGATTACATTAGTACAGAGAATAGTCCTTGTGTTTGGTGTCATTAGGTCCAGGAGAGGACTGTACTATCAGATGGGTTTACATTAGTACAGAGAATAGACCTTGTGTTTGGTATCATTGGGTCCAGGAGAGGACTGTACTATGAGATGGGTTTACATTAGTACAGAGAATAGACCTTGTGTTTGGTATCATTGGGTCCAGGAGAGGACTGTACTATCAGATGGTTTTACATTAGTACAGAGAATAGACCTTGTGTTTGGTATCATTGGGTCCAGGAGAGGACTGTACTATTAGATGGGTTTACATTAGTACAGAGAATAGTCCTGGTGTTTGTTATCATTGGGCCCAGGAGGGGACTGTACTATCAGATGGGATTACATTAGTACAGAGAATAGTCCTTGTGTTTGGTGTCATTGGGTCCAGGAGAGGACTGTACTATTAGATGGGTTTACATTAGTACAGAGAATAGTCCTTGTGTTTGGTGTCATTGGGTCCAGGAGAGGACTGTACTATTAGATGGGTTTACATTAGTACAGAGAATAGTCCTTGTGTTTGGTATCATTGGGTCCAGGAGAGGACTGTACTATGAGATGGGTTTACATTAGTACAGAGAATAGACCTTGTGTTTGGTATCATTGGGTCCAGGAGAGGACTGTACTATCAGATGGTTTTACATTAGTACAGAGAATAGTCCTTGTGTTTGGTATCATTAGGTCCAGGAGGGGACTGTACTATCAGATTGGTTTACATTAGTACAGAGAATAGTCCTTGTGTTTGGCCTCATTAGGCCCAGGAGGGGACTGTACTATCAGATGGGATTACATTAGTACAGAGAATAGTCCTTGTGTTTGGTATCATTAGGCCCAGGAGGGGACTGTACTGTCAGATGGGTTTACATTAGTACAGAGAATAGTCCTTGTGTTTGGTATCATTAGGCCCAGGAGGGGACTGTACTATCAGATGGTTTTACATTAGTACAGAGAATAGTCCTTGTGTTTGGTCTCATTAGGTCCAGGAGGGGACTGTACTATCAGATGGGTTTATATTAGTACAGAGAATAGTCCTTGTGTTTGGTATCATTGGGTCCAGGAGAGGACTGTACTATCAGATGGGTTTATATTAGTACAGAGAATAGACCTTGTGTTTGGTATCATTGGGTCCAGGAGAGGACTGTACTATCAGATGGGTTTACATTAGTACAGAGAATAGTCCTTGTGTTTGGTATCATTGGGTCCAGGAGAGGACTGTACTATCAGATGGTTTTACATTAGTACAGAGAATAGTCCTTGTGTTTGGTCTCATTAGGTCCAGGAGGGGACTGTACTATCAGATGGGTTTATATTAGTACAGAGAATAGTCCTTGTGTTTGGTATCATTGGGTCCAGGAGAGGACTGTACTATCAGATGGGTTTATATTAGTACAGAGAATAGACCTTGTGTTTGGTATCATTAGGTCCAGGAGGGGACTGTACTATCAGATGGGATTACATTAGTACAGAGAATAGTCCTTGTGTTTGGTATCATTGGGTCCAGGAGAGGACTGTACTATGAGATGGGTTTACATTAGTACAGAGAATAGACCTTGTGTTTGGTATCATTGGGTCAGGAGAGGACTGTACTATCAGATGGGTTTACATTAGTACAGAGAATAGTCCTTGTGTTTGGTATCATTAGGTCCAGGAGGGGACTGTACTATCAGATGGGTTTACATTAGTACAGAGAATAGTCCTTGTGTTTGGTATCATTGGGTCCAGGAGAGGACTGTACTATCAGATGGTTTTACATTAGTACAGAGAATAGTCCTTGTGTTTGGTATCATTAGGTCCAGGAGAGGACTGTACTATCAGATGGGATTACATTAGTACAGAGAATAGTCCTTGTGTTTGGTATCATTAGGTCCAGGAGAGGACTGTACTATCAGATGGGTTTACATTAGTACAGAGAATAGACCTTGTGTTTGGTATCATTGGGTCCAGGAGGAGACTGTACTATCAGATGGGTTTACATTAGTACAGTGAATAGTCCTTGTGTTTGGTATCATTGGGTCCAGGAGAGGACTGTACTATCAGATGGTTTTACATTAGTACAGAGAATAGTCCTTGTGTTTGGTATCATTAGGTCCAGGAGAGGACTGTACTATCAGATGGGTTTACATTAGTACAGAGAATAGACCTTGTGTTTGGTATCATTGGGTCCAGGAGAGGACTGTACTATGAGATGGGTTTACATTAGTACAGAGAATAGACCTTGTGTTTGGTATCATTGGGTCCAGGAGAGGACTGTACTATCAGATGGTTTTACATTAGTACAGAGAATAGACCTTGTGTTTGGTCTCATTGGGTCCAGGAGAGGACTGTACTATTAGATGGGTTTACATTAGTACAGAGAATAGTCCTTGTGTTTGGTATCATTGGGTCCAGGAGAGGACTGTACTATCAGATGGTTTTACATTAGTACAGAGAATAGACCTTGTGTTTGGTATCATTGGGTCCAGGAGAGGACTGTACTATCAGATGGTTTTACATTAGTACAGAGAATAGTCCTTGTGTTTGGTCTCATTAGGTCCAGGAGGGGACTGTACTATCAGATGGGTTTATATTAGTACAGAGAATAGTCCTTGTGTTTGGTATCATTGGGTCCAGGAGAGGACTGTACTATCAGATGGGTTTACATTAGTACAGAGAATAGACCTTGTGTTTGGTATCATTGGGTCCAGGAGAGGACTGTACTATGAGATGGGTTTACATTAGTACAGAGAATAGACCTTGTGTTTGGTATCATTGGGTCCAGGAGAGGACTGTACTATCAGATGGTTTTACATTAGTACAGAGAATAGTCCTTGTGTTTAGTATCATTAGGTCCAGGAGAGGACTGTACTATCAGATGGGTTTACATTAGTACAGAGAATAGACCTTGTGTTTGGTATAATTGGGTCCAGGAGAGGACTGTACTATGAGATGGGTTTACATTAGTACAGAGAATAGACCTTGTGTTTGTTATCATTGGGTCCAGGAGAGGACTGTACTATCAGATGGTTTTACATTAGTACAGAGAATAGACCTTGTGTTTGGCATCATTGGGTCCAGGAGAGGACTGTACTATCAGATGGGATTACATTAGTACAGAGAATAGTCCTTGTGTTTGGCATCATTGGGTCCAGGAGAGGACTGTACTACTAATTGGCTGAACAACTTAAAGAACAGAGAACATGCTGTGAGTCAGTAGAGACAGATACTTTACTGTAGTTTATTCCATAACCCACCTTCTAATACTTTTCTTCTTATAAATGTATATAATATAAGTTACCTGTGAATTTTTTCATTAAAATATATTCATAATATGGTGGGAGTGGGGTGATTAGAGCGATAATGAAGGTGGTGTTTCAGGTAAAGGACTAGACCGGGGGGGCATGGCTAGCAAGGGAGCCCAACGTTGGCACACAGAGAGAGCTCCTTAACAAATCCCTACAATCGCCTGGAATCGGGGCTCAAAATAGCCTGAATCCAAATAAAAAGCATCATTTATTGATCAGAGGGCGATACTGAGCAGTTGGATATAAATATGGGGGGGGGGGGGGTTTCCAGAGACAGCGCGACAAGCCAAAGTTGGATCCATTGGGCCAAGCGCACGCATGGCCCTTCTGCACCCTATTACCCCTAATTGGTACCTCATTCCTAGTAACATTACTGCAATCATTCGGCAAAGAGCTTTAAAAGGCACCGTAAGGTACAGAGAGCCTCCCACGCTGAGAACAGACTCACCGCGTGCAGGTAGAGCTAGATAGAGCTGAGACCGGAAGAAAGGATAGACCAGAAAGCCAGGAGAGATGACAGAGCACCAGTTGGGAAGTGTGCAGCGTAGGTTGGAGCAGCAGGAACCGTCTGGAGAGAGGGTACAGAAGCAGACAGTTGTGTGGCTGTTGCGGGAGGTCACGGAGCAGCGGCGGTGAGTCATCTGGGAGTGGAGAGCCAGGCCTAGAAGCGGCGTGTGCAGCGTAGAGCTGCCATTTTGTGGAGCGAGCCAGTCAGGGGTCTCTGACTTTACCAGTAAAGGACTGTC
>JAPZIH010000556.1:0-17832 GCA_027410445.1 Discoglossus pictus
GCCTGCTAGCGTGTGTGTGAGGCCTATTGCATCTAGTCTGCCAACTTTTGCCAGTGCACAGTGACACTCATATCTAGTGCCACCGTAGTGTGCAGTGAAATAAAACATCCCTTTTTTTACTGTAATCGATTGAATATCAGTAGCCTGCCTACAGGCGTTTGTGAGGCCTATTGCATCTACTCTGCCAACTTTTGCCAGTGCCCAGTGACACTAATATCTAGTGCCACAGTAGTGTGCAGTGAAATGAAACAACCCGTTTTTTACTGTAATCGATTGAATATCAGTAGCCTGCCTAAAGGCGTGTGTGTGAGGCCTATTACATCTAGTCTGCTAACTTTTGCCAGTGCCCAGTGACACTCATATCTAGTGTCACCGTAGTGTGCAGTGAAATCGAACAACCCTTTTTTTACTGTAATCAATTGAATATCAGTAGCCTCCCTAAAGTAGTGTGTGTGAGGAATATTGCATCTAGTCTGCCAACTTTTGCCAGTGCCCAGTGACACTCATATCTAGTGCCACCGTAGTGTGCAGTGAAATAAAACAACATTTTTTTACTGTAATCGATTGAATATCAGTAGCCTGCCTAAAGGCGTGAGTGTGAGGCCTATTGCATCTAGTCTGCTAACTTTTGCCAGTGCCCAGTGACACTCATATCCAGTGCCACCGTAGTGTGCAGTGAAATCGAACAACCCTTTTTTTTACTGTAATCGATTGAATATCAGTAGCCTGCCTACAGGCGTGTGTGTGAGGTCTATTGCATCTAGTCTGCGAACTTTTGCCAGTGCCCAGTGACACTCATATCTAGTGCCACCGTAGTGTGCAGTGAAATAAAACAACCCTTTTTTTACTGTAATCGATTGAATATCAGTAGCCTGCCTAAAGGCATGTGTGTGAGGCCAATTGCATCTAGTCTGCCAACTTTTGCCAGTGCCCAGTGACACTCATATCTAGTGCCACCGTAGTGTGCAGTGAAATAAAACAACCCTTTTTTTACTGTAATCAATTGAATATCAGTAGCCTGCCTAAAGTAGTGTGTGTGAGGAATATTGCATCTAGTCTGCCAACTTTTGCCAGTGCCCAGTGACACTCATATCTTTTGCCACCGTAGTGTGCAGTGAAATAAAACAACCCTTTTTTACTGTAATCGATTGAATATCAGTAGCCTGCCTACAGGCGTGTGTGTGAGGTCTATTGCATCTAGTCTGCGAACTTTTGCCAGTGCCCAGTGACACTCATATCTAGTGCCACCGTAGTGTGCAGTGAAATAAAACAACCCTTTTTTTACTGTAATCGATTGAATATCAGTAGCCTGCCTAAAGGCATGTGTGTGAGGCCAATTGCATCTAGTCTGCCAACTTTTGCCAGTGCCCAGTGACACTCATATCTAGTGCCACCGTAGTGTGCAGTGAAATAAAACAACCCTTTTTTTACTGTAATCAATTGAATATCAGTAGCCTGCCTAAAGTAGTGTGTGTGAGGAATATTGCATCTAGTCTGCCAACTTTTGCCAGTGCCCAGTGACACTCATATCTTTTGCCACCGTAGTGTGCAGTGAAATAAAACAACCCTTTTTTACTGTAATCGATTGAATATCAGTAGCCTGCCTACAGGCGTGTGTGTGAGGCCTATTGCATCTAGTCTGCCAACTTTTGCCAGTGCCCAGTGACACTCATATCTAGTGCCACCGTAGTGTGCAGTGAAATAAAACAACCCTTTTTTTACTGTAATCGATTGAATATCAGTAGCCTGCCTACAGGCGTGTGTGTGAGGCCTATTGCATCTAGTCTGCCAACTTTTGCCAGTGCCCAGTGACACTCATATCTAGTGCCACCGTAGTGTGCAGTGAAATAAAACAACTCTTTTTTTACTGTAACCATATAAATATCAGTTGCCTGCCTAAAGGCGTGTGTGTGAGGCCTATTGCATCTAGTCTGCTAACTTTTGCCAGTGCACAGTGACACTCATATCTAGTGCCACCGTAGTGTGCAGTGAAATAAAACAACCCTTTTTTTACTGTAATCGATTGAATATCAGTAGCCTGCCTAAAGGCGTATGTGTGAGGCCTATTGCATCTAGTCTGCTAACTTTTGCCAGTGCCCAGTGACACTCATATCTAGTGCCACCGTAGTGTGCAGTGAAATCGAACAACCCTTTTTTTTACTGTAATCGATTGAATATCAGTAGCCTGCCTACAGGCGTGTGTGTGAGGTATATTGCATCTAGTCTGCGAACTTTTGCCAGTGCCCAGTGACACTCATATCTAGTGCCACCGTAGTATGCAGTGAAATAAAACAACCCTTTTTTTACTGTAATCGATTGAATATCAGTAGCCTGCCTAAAGGCGTGTGTGTGAGGCCTATTGCATCTAGTCTGCCAGCTTTTGCCAGTGCCCAGTGACACTCATATCTAGTGCCACCATAGTGTGCAGTGAAATAAAACAACCCTTTTTTTACTGTAATCAATTGAATATCAGTAGCCTGCCTAAAGTAGTGTGTGTGAGGCCTATTGCATCTAGTCTGCCAACTTTTGCCAGTGCCCAGTGACACTCATATCTAGTGCCACCGTAGTGTGCAGTGAAATAAAACAACCCTTTTTTTACTGTAATCAATTGAATATCAGTAGCCTGCCTACAGGCGTGTGTGTGAGGCCTATTGCATCTAGTCTGGCAACTTTTGCCAGTGCCCAGTGACACTCATATCTAGTGCCACCGTAGTGTGCAGTGAAATGAAACAACCCGTTTTTTACAGTAATCGATTGAATATCAGTAGCCTGCCTAAAGGCGTGTGTGTGAGGCCTATTGCATCTAGTCTGCTAACTTTTGCCAGTGCCCAGTGACACTCATATCTAGTGTCACCGTAGTGTGCAGTGAAATCGAACAACCCTTTTTTTACTGTAATCAATTGAATATCAGTAGCCTCCCTAAAGTAGTGTGTGTGAGGAATATTGCATCTAGTCTGCCAATTTTTGCCAGTGCCCAGTGACACTCATATCTAGTGCCACCGTAGTGTGCAGTGAAATAAAACAACCTTTTTTTTACTGTAATCGATTGAATATCAGTAGCCTGCCTAAAGGCGTGTGTGTGAGGCCTATTGCATCTAGTCTGCTAACTTTTGCCAGTGCCCAGTGACACTCATATCCAGTGCCACCGTAGTGTGCAGTGAAATCGAACAACCCTTTTTTTACTGTAATCAATTGAATATCAGTAGCCTCCCTAAAGTAGTGTGTGTGAGGAATATTGCATCTAGTCTGCCAACTTTTGCCAGTGCCCAGTGACACTCATATCTAGTGCCACCGTAGTGTGCAGTGAAATAAAACAACCTTTTTTTACTGTAATCGATTGAATATCAGTAGCCTGCCTAAAGGCGTGTGTGTGAGGCCTATTGCATCTAGTCTGCTAACTTTTGCCAGTGCCCAGTGACACTCATATCCAGTGCCACCGTAGTGTGCAGTGAAATCGAACAACCCTTTTTTTTACTGTAATCGATTGAATATCAGTAGCCTGCCTACAGGCGTGTGTGTGAGGTCTATTGCATCTAGTCTGCGAACTTTTGCCAGTGCCCAGTGACACTCATATCTTTTGCCACCGTAGTGTGCAGTGAAATAAAACAACCCTTTTTTACTGTAATCGATTGAATATCAGTAGCCTGCCTACAGGCATGTGTGAGGCCTATTGCATCTAGTCTGCCAACTTTTGCCAGTGCCCAGTGACACTCATATCTAGTGCCACCGTAGTGTGCAGTGAAATAAAACAACCCTTTTTTTACTGTAATCGATTGAATATCAGTAGCCTGCCTACAGGCGTGTGTGTGAGGCCTATTGCATCTAGTCTGCCAACTTTTGCCAGTGCCCAGTGACACTCATATCTAGTGCCACCGTAGTGTGCAGTGAAATAAAACAACCCTTTTTTTACTGTAACCATATAAATATCAGTTGCCTGCCTAAAGGCGTGTGTGTGAGGCCTATTGCATCTAGTCTGCTAACTTTTGCCAGTGCACAGTGACACTCATATCTAGTGCCACCGTAGTGTGCAGTGAAATAAAACAACCCTTTTTTTACTGTAATCGATTGAATATCAGTAGCCTGCCTAAAGGCGTATGTGTGAGGCCTATTGCATCTAGTCTGCTAACTTTTGCCAGTGCCCAGTGACACTCATATCTAGTGCCACCGTAGTGTGCAGTGAAATCGAACAACCCTTTTTTTTACTGTAATCGATTGAATATCAGTAGCCTGCCTACAGGCGTGTGTGTGAGGTATATTGCATCTAGTCTGCGAACTTTTGCCAGTGCCCAGTGACACTCATATCTAGTGTCACCGTAGTATGCAGTGAAATAAAACAACCCTTTTTTTACTGTAATCGATTGAATATCAGTAGCCTGCCTAAAGGCGTGTGTGTGAGGCCTATTGCATCTAGTCTGCCAGCTTTTACCAGTGCCCAGTGACACTCATATCTAGTGCCACCATAGTGTGCAGTGAAATAAAACAACCCTTTTTTTACTGTAATCAATTGAATATCAGTAGCCTGCCTAAAGTAGTGTGTGTGAGGCCTATTGCATCTAGTCTGCCAACTTTTGCCAGTGCCCAGTGACACTCATATCTAGTGCCACCGTAGTGTGCAGTGAAATAAAACAGCCCTTTTTTTACTGTAATCAATTGAATATCAGTAGCCTGCCTACAGGCGTGTGTGTGAGGCCTATTGCATCTAGTCTGGAAACTTTTGCCAGTGCCCAGTGACACTCATATCTAGTGCCACCGTAGTGTGCAGTGAAATAAAACAACACTTTTTTTACTGTAATCGATTGAATATCAGTAGCCTGCCTACAGGCGTGTGTGTTAGGCCTATTACATCTAGTCTGCCAGCTTTTGCCAGTGCCCAGTGACACTCATATCTAGTGCCACCGTAGTGTGCAGTGAAATAAAACAACCCTTTTTTTACTGTAATCGATTGAATATCAGTAGCCTGCCTACAGGCGTGTGTGTGAGGCCTATTGCATCTAGTCTGCCAACTTTTGCCAGTGCCCAGTGACACTCATATCTAGTGCCACCGTAGTGTGCAGTGAAATAAAACAACCCTTTTTTTACTGTAATCGATTGAATATAAGTAGCCTGCCTACAGGCGTGTGTGTGAGGCCTATTGCATCTAGTCTGCCAACTTTTGCCAGTGCCCAGTGACACTCATATCTAGTGCCACAGTAGTGTGCAGTGAAATAAAACAACTCTTTTTTTACTGTAATCGATTGAATATCAGTAGCCTGCCTACAGGTGTGTGTGTGAGGCCTATTGCATCTAGTCTGCCAACTTTTGCCAGTGCCCAGTGACACTCATATCTAGTGCCACCGTAGTGTGCAGTGAAATAAAACAACCCTTTTTTTACTGTAACCATATAAATATCAGTTGCCTGCCTAAAGGCGTGTGTGTGAGGCCTATTGCATCTAGTCTGCTAACTTTTGCCAGTGCACAGTGACACTCATATCTAGTGCTACCGTAGTGTGCAGTGAAATAAAACAACCCTTTTTTTACTGTAATCAATTGAATATCAGTAGCCTGCCTAAAGTAGTGTGTGTGAGGCCTATTGCATCTAGTCTGCCAACTTTTGCCAGTGCCCAGTGACACTCATATCTAGTGCCACCGTAGTGTGCAGTGAAATAAAACAACCCTTTTTTTACTGTAATCGATTGAATATCAGTAGCCTGCCTACAGGCGTGTGTGTGAGGCCTATTGCATCTAGTCTGCCAACTTTTGCCAGTGCCCAGTGACACTCATATCTAGTGCCACCGTAGTGTGCAGTGAAATAAAACAACCCTTTTTTTACTGTAATCGATTGAATATCAGTAGCCTGCCTACAGGCGTGTGTGTGAGGCCTATTGCATCTAGTCTGCCAACTTTTGCCAGTGCCCAGTGACACTCATATCTTTTGCCACCGTAGTGTGCAGTGAAATAAAACAACCCTTTTTTTACTGTAATCGATTGAATATCAGTAGCCTGCCTACAGGCGTGTGTGTGAGGCCTATTGCATCTAGTCTGCCAACTTTTGCCAGTGCCCAGTGACACTCATATCTAGTGCCACCGTAGTGTGCAGTGAAATAAAACAACTCTTTTTTTACTGTAATCGATTGAATATCAGTAGCCTGCCTACAGGCGTGTGTGTGAGGCCTATTGCATCTAGTCTGCCAACTTTTGCCAGTGCCCAGTGACACTCATATCTAGTGCCACCGTAGTGTGCAGTGAAATAAAACAACCCTTTTTTTACTGTAACCATATAAATATCAGTTGCCTGCCTAAAGGCGTGTGTGTGAGGCCTATTGCATCTAGTCTGCTAACTTTTGCCAGTGCACAGTGACACTCATATCTAGTGCTACCGTAGTGTGCAGTGAAATAAAACAACCCTTTTTTTACTGTAATCGATTGAATATCAGTAGCCTGCCTAAAGGCGTGTGTGTGAGGCCTATTGCATCTAGTCTGCTAACTTTTGCCAGTGCCCAGTGACACTCATATCTAGTGCCACCGTAGTGTGCAGTGAAATAAAACAACCCTTTTTTTACTGTAATCAATTGAATATCAGTAGCCTGCCTAAAGTAGTGTGTGTGTGAGGCCTATTGCATCTAGTCTGCCAACTTTTGCCAGTGCCCAGTGACACTCATATCTAGTGCCACCGTAGTGTGCAGTGAAATAAAACAACCCTTTTTTTACTGTAATCGATTGAATATCAGTAGCCTGCCTAACGGCGTGTGTGTGAGGCCTATTGCATCTAGTCTGCCAACTTTTGCCAGTGCCCAGTGACACTCATATCTAGTGCCACCGTAGTGTGCAGTGAAATAAAACAACCCTTTTTTTACTGTAATCGATTGAATATCAGTAGCCTGCCTACAGGCGTGTGTGTGAGGCCTATTGCATCTAGTCTGCCAACTTTTGCCAGTGCCCAGTGACACTCATATCTAGTGCCACCGTAGTGTGCAGTGAAATAAAACAACCCTTTTTTTACTGTAACCATATAAATATCAGTTGCCTGCCTAAAGGCGTGTGTGTGAGGCCTATTGCATCTAGTCTGCTAACTTTTGCCAGTGCACAGTGACACTCATATCTAGTGCCACCGTAGTGTGCAGTGAAATAAAACAACCCTTTTTTTACTGTAATCGATTGAATATCAGTAGCCTGCCTAAAGGCGTATGTGTGAGGCCTATTGCATCTAGTCTGCTAACTTTTGCCAGTGCCCAGTGACACTCATATCTAGTGCCACCGTAGTGTGCAGTGAAATCGAACAACCCTTTTTTTTACTGTAATCGATTGAATATCAGTAGCCTGCCTACAGGCGTGTGTGTGAGGTATATTGCATCTAGTCTGCGAACTTTTGCCAGTGCCCAGTGACACTCATATCTAGTGCCACCGTAGTGTGCAGTGAAATAAAACAACCCTTTTTTTACTGTAATCGATTGAATATCAGTAGCCTGCCTAAAGGCGTGTGTGTGAGGCCTATTGCATCTAGTCTGCCAGCTTTTGCCAGTGCCCAGTGACACTCATATCTAGTGCCACCATAGTGTGCAGTGAAATAAAACAACCCTTTTTTTACTGTAATCAATTGAATATCAGTAGCCTGCCTAAAGTAGTGTGTGTGAGGCATATTGCATCTAGTCTGCCAACTTTTGCCAGTGCCCAGTGACACTCATATCTAGTGCCACCGTAGTGTGCAGTGAAATAAAACAACCCTTTTTTTACTGTAATCAATTGAATATCAGTAGCCTGCCTACAGGCGTGTGTGTGAGGCCTATTGCATCTAGTCTGGAAACTTTTGCCAGTGCCCAGTGACACTCATATCTAGTGCCACCGTTGTGTGCAGTGAAATAAAACAACCCTTTTTTTACTGTAATCGATTGAATATCAGTAGCCTGCCTACAGGCGTGTGTGTTAGGCCTATTGCATCTAGTCTGCCAGCTTTTGCCAGTGCCCAGTGACACTCATATCTAGTGCCACCGTAGTGTGCAGTGAAATAAAACAACCCTTTTTTTACTGTAATCGATTGAATATCAGTAGCCTGCCTACAGGCGTGTGTGTGAGGCCTATTGCATCTAGTCTGCCAACTTTTGCCAGTGCCCAGTGACACTCATATCTAGTGCCACCGTAGTGTGCAGTGAAATAAAACAACCCTTTTTTTACTGTAATCGATTGAATATAAGTAGCCTGCCTACAGGCGTGTGTGTGAGGCCTATTGCATCTAGTCTGCCAACTTTTGCCAGTGCCCAGTGACGCTCATATCTAGTGCCACAGTAGTGTGCAGTGAAATAAAACAACTCTTTTTTTACTGTAATCGATTGAATATCAGTAGCCTGCCTACAGGTGTGTGTGTGAGGCCTATTGCATCTAGTCTGCCAACTTTTGCCAGTGCCAAGTGACACTCATATCTAGTGCCACCGTAGTGTGCAGTGAAATAAAACAGCCCTTTTTTTACTGTAATCAATTGAATATCAGTAGCCTGCCTACAGGCGTGTGTGTGAGGCCTATTGCATCTAGTCTGCCAACTTTTGCCAGTGCCCAGTGACACTCATATCTTTTGCCACCGTAGTGTGCAGTGAAATAAAACAACCCTTTTTTACTGTAATCGATTGAATATCAGTAGCCTGCCTACAGGCGTGTGTGTGAGGCCTATTGCATCTAGTCTGCCAACTTTTGCCAGTGCCCAGTGACACTCATATCTAGTGCCACCGTAGTGTGCAGTGAAATAAAACAACCCTTTTTTTACTGTAATCGATTGAATATCAGTAGCCTGCCTACAGGCGTGTGTGTGAGGCCTATTGCATCTAGTCTGCCAACTTTTGCCAGTGCCCAGTGACACTCATATCTAGTGCCACCGTAGTGTGCAGTGAAATAAAACAACCCTTTTTTTACTGTAATCAATTGAATATCAGTAGCCTGCCTAAAGTAGTGTGTGTGTGAGGCCTATTGCATCTAGTCTGCCAACTTTTGCCAGTGCCCAGTGACACTCATATCTAGTGCCACCGTAGTGTGCAGTGAAATAAAACAACCCTTTTTTTACTGTAATCGATTGAATATCAGTAGCCTGCCTAACGGCGTGTGTGTGAGGCCTATTGCATCTAGTCTGCCAACTTTTGCCAGTGCCCAGTGACACTCATATCTAGTGCCACCGTAGTGTGCAGTGAAATAAAACAACCCTTTTTTTTACTGTAATCGATTGAATATCAGTAGCCTGCCTACAGGCGTGTGTGTGAGGCCTATTGCATCTAGTCTGCCAACTTTTGCCAGTGCCCAGTGACACTCATATCTAGTGCCACCGTAGTGTGCAGTGAAATAAAACAACCCTTTTTTTACTGTAACCATATAAATATCAGTTGCCTGCCTAAAGGCGTGTGTGTGAGGCCTATTGCATCTAGTCTGCTAACTTTTGCCAGTGCACAGTGACACTCATATCTAGTGCCACCGTAGTGTGCAGTGAAATAAAACAACCCTTTTTTTACTGTAATCAATTGAATATCAGTAGCCTGCCTACAGGCGTGTGTGTGAGGCCTATTGCATCTAGTCTGGAAACTTTTGCCAGTGCCCAGTGACACTCATATCTAGTGCCACCGTAGTGTGCAGTGAAATCGAACAACCCTTTTTTTTACTGTAATCGATTGAATATCAGTAGCCTGCCTACAGGCGTGTGTGTGAGGTATATTGCATCTAGTCTGCGAACTTTTGCCAGTGCCCAGTGACACTCATATCTAGTGCCACCGTAGTATGCAGTGAAATAAAACAACCCTTTTTTTACTGTAATCGATTGAATATCAGTAGCCTGCCTAAAGGCGTGTGTGTGAGGCCTATTGCATCTAGTCTGCCAGGTTTTGCCAGTGCCCAGTGACACTCATATCTAGTGCCACCATAGTGTGCAGTGAAATAAAACAACCCTTTTTTTACTGTAATCAATTGAATATCAGTAGCCTGCCTAAAGTAGTGTGTGTGAGGCATATTGCATCTAGTCTGCCAACTTTTGCTAGTGCCCAGTGACACTCATATCTAGTGCCACCGTAGTGTGCAGTGAAATAAAACAACCCTTTTTTTACTGTAATCAATTGAATATCAGTAGCCTGCCTACAGGCGTGTGTGTGAGGCCTATTGCATCTAGTCTGGAAACTTTTGCCAGTGCCCAGTGACACTCATATCTAGTGCCACCGTTGTGTGCAGTGAAATAAAACAACCCTTTTTTTACTGTAATCGATTGAATATCAGTAGCCTGCCTACAGGCGTGTGTGTTAGGCCTATTGCATCTAGTCTGCCAGCTTTTGCCAGTGCCCAGTGACACTCATATCTAGTGCCACCGTAGTGTGCAGTGAAATAAAACAACCCTTTTTTTACTGTAATCGATTGAATATCAGTAGCCTGCCTACAGGCGTGTGTGTGAGGCCTATTGCATCTAGTCTGCCAACTTTTGCCAGTGCCCAGTGACACTCATATCTAGTGCCACCGTAGTGTGCAGTGAAATAAAACAACCCTTTTTTTACTGTAATCGATTGAATATAAGTAGCCTGCCTACAGGCGTGTGTGTGAGGCCTATTGCATCTAGTCTGCCAACTTTTGCCAGTGCCCAGTGACTCTCATATCTAGTGCCACAGTAGTGTGCAGTGAAATAAAACAACTCTTTTTTTACTGTAATCGATTGAATATCAGTAGCCTGCCTACAGGTGTGTGTGAGGCCTATTGCATCTAGTCTGCCAACTTTTGCCAGTGCCCAGTGACACTCATATCTAGTGCCACCGTAGTGTGCAGTGAAATAAAACAGCCCTTTTTTTACTGTAATCAATTGAATATCAGTAGCCTGCCTAAAGGCGTATGTGTGAGGCCTATTGCATCTAGTCTGCTAACTTTTGCCAGTGCCCAGTGACACTCATATCTAGTGCCACCGTAGTGTGCAGTGAAATCGAACAACCCTTTTTTTTACTGTAATCGATTGAATATCAGTAGCCTGCCTAAAGGCGTGTGTGTGAGGCCTATTGCATCTAGTCTGCCAGGTTTTGCCAGTGCCCAGTGACACTCATATCTAGTGCCACCATAGTGTGCAGTGAAATAAAACAACCCTTTTTTTACTGTAATCAATTGAATATCAGTAGCCTGCCTAAAGTAGTGTGTGTGAGGCATATTGCATCTAGTCTGCCAACTTTTGCCAGTGCCCAGTGACACTCATATCTAGTGCCACCGTAGTGTGCAGTGAAATAAAACAACCCTTTTTTTACTGTAATCAATTGAATATCAGTAGCCTGCCTACAGGCGTGTGTGTGAGGCCTATTGCATCTAGTCTGGAAACTTTTGCCAGTGCCCAGTGACACTCATATCTAGTGCCACCGTTGTGTGCAGTGAAATAAAACAACCCTTTTTTTACTGTAATCGATTGAATATCAGTAGCCTGCCTACAGGCGTGTGTGTTAGGCCTATTGCATCTAGTCTGCCAGCTTTTGCCAGTGCCCAGTGACACTCATATCTAGTGCCACCGTAGTGTGCAGTGAAATAAAACAACCCTTTTTTTACTGTAATCGATTGAATATCAGTAGCCTGCCTACAGGCGTGTGTGTGAGGCCTATTGCATCTAGTCTGCCAACTTTTGCCAGTGCCCAGTGACACTCATATCTAGTGCCACCGTAGTGTGCAGTGAAATAAAACAACCCTTTTTTTACTGTAATCGATTGAATATAAGTAGCCTGCCTACAGGCGTGTGTGTGAGGCCTATTGCATCTAGTCTGCCAACTTTTGCCAGTGCCCAGTGACGCTCATATCTAGTGCCACAGTAGTGTGCAGTGAAATAAAACAACTCTTTTTTTACTGTAATCGATTGAATATCAGTAGCCTGCCTACAGCTGTGTGTGTGAGGCCTATTGCATCTAGTCTGCCAACTTTTGCCAGTGCCCAGTGACACTCATATCTAGTGCCACCGTAGTGTGCAGTGAAATAAAACAGCCCTTTTTTTACTGTAATCAATTGAATATCAGTAGCCTGCCTACAGGCGTGTGTGTGAGGCCTATTGCATCTAGTCTGCCAACTTTTGCCAGTGCCCAGTGACACTCATATCTTTTGCCACCGTAGTGTGCAGTGAAATAAAACAACCCTTTTTTACTGTAATCGATTGAATATCAGTAGCCTGCCTACAGGCGTGTGTGTGAGGCCTATTGCATCTAGTCTGCCAACTTTTGCCAGTGCCCAGTGACACTCATATCTAGTGCCACCGTAGTGTGCAGTGAAATAAAACAACCCTTTTTTTACTGTAATCGATTGAATATCAGTAGCCTGCCTACAGGCGTGTGTGTGAGGCCTATTGCATCTAGTCTGCCAACTTTTGCCAGTGCCCAGTGACACTCATATCTAGTGCCACCGTAGTGTGCAGTGAAATAAAACAACCCTTTTTTTACTGTAATCAATTGAATATCAGTAGCCTGCCTAAAGTAGTGTGTGTGTGAGGCCTATTGCATCTAGTCTGCCAACTTTTGCCAGTGCCCAGTGACACTCATATCTAGTGCCACCGTAGTGTGCAGTGAAATAAAACAACCCTTTTTTTACTGTAATCGATTGAATATCAGTAGCCTGCCTAACGGCGTGTGTGTGAGGCCTATTGCATCTAGTCTGCCAACTTTTGCCAGTGCCCAGTGACACTCATATCTAGTGCCACCGTAGTGTGCAGTGAAATAAAACAACCCTTTTTTTTACTGTAATCGATTGAATATCAGTAGCCTGCCTACAGGCGTGTGTGTGAGGCCTATTGCATCTAGTCTGCCAACTTTTGCCAGTGCCCAGTGACACTCATATCTAGTGCCACCGTAGTGTGCAGTGAAATAAAACAACCCTTTTTTTACTGTAACCATATAAATATCAGTTGCCTGCCTAAAGGCGTGTGTGTGAGGCCTATTGCATCTAGTCTGCTAACTTTTGCCAGTGCACAGTGACACTCATATCTAGTGCCACCGTAGTGTGCAGTGAAATAAAACAACCCTTTTTTTACTGTAATCAATTGAATATCAGTAGCCTGCCTACAGGCGTGTGTGTGAGGCCTATTGCATCTAGTCTGGAAACTTTTGCCAGTGCCCAGTGACACTCATATCTAGTGCCACCGTAGTGTGCAGTGAAATCGAACAACCCTTTTTTTTACTGTAATCGATTGAATATCAGTAGCCTGCCTACAGGCGTGTGTGTGAGGTATATTGCATCTAGTCTGCGAACTTTTGCCAGTGCCCAGTGACACTCATATCTAGTGCCACCGTAGTATGCAGTGAAATAAAACAACCCTTTTTTTACTGTAATCGATTGAATATCAGTAGCCTGCCTAAAGGCGTGTGTGTGAGGCCTATTGCATCTAGTCTGCCAGGTTTTGCCAGTGCCCAGTGACACTCATATCTAGTGCCACCATAGTGTGCAGTGAAATAAAACAACCCTTTTTTTACTGTAATCAATTGAATATCAGTAGCCTGCCTAAAGTAGTGTGTGTGAGGCATATTGCATCTAGTCTGCCAACTTTTGCCAGTGCCCAGTGACACTCATATCTAGTGCCACCGTAGTGTGCAGTGAAATAAAACAACCCTTTTTTTACTGTAATCAATTGAATATCAGTAGCCTGCCTACAGGCGTGTGTGTGAGGCCTATTGCATCTAGTCTGGAAACTTTTGCCAGTGCCCAGTGACACTCATATCTAGTGCCACCGTTGTGTGCAGTGAAATAAAACAACCCTTTTTTTACTGTAATCGATTGAATATCAGTAGCCTGCCTACAGGTGTGTGTTAGGCCTATTGCATCTAGTCTGCCAACTTTTGCCAGTGCCCAGTGACACTCATATCTAGTGCCACCGTAGTGTGCAGTGAAATAAAACAACCCTTTTTTTACTGTAATCGATTGAATATCAGTAGCCTGCCTACAGGCGTGTGTGTGAGGCCTATTGCATCTAGTCTGCCAACTTTTGCCAGTGCCCAGTGACACTCATATCTAGTGCCACCGTAGTGTGCAGTGAAATAAAACAACCCTTTTTTTACTGTAATCGATTGAATATAAGTAGCCTGCCTACAGGCGTGTGTGTGAGGCCTATTGCATCTAGTCTGCCAACTTTTGCCAGTGCCCAGTGACACTCATATCTAGTGCCACAGTAGTGTGCAGTGAAATAAAACAACTCTTTTTTTACTGTAATCGATTGAATATCAGTAGCCTGCCTACAGGTGTGTGTGTGAGGCCTATTGCATCTAGTCTGCCAACTTTTGCCAGTGCCCAGTGACACTCATATCTAGTGCCACCGTAGTGTGCAGTGAAATAAAACAGCCCTTTTTTTACTGTAATCAATTGAATATCAGTAGCCTGCCTACAGGCGTGTGTGTGAGGCCTATTGCATCTAGTCTGCCAACTTTTGCCAGTGCCCAGTGACACTCATATCTAGTGCCACCGTAGTGTGCAGTGAAATAAAACAACCCTTTTTTTACTGTAATCGATTGAATATCAGTAGCCTGCCTACAGGCGTGTGTGTGAGGCCTATTGCATCTAGTCTGCCAACTTTTGCCAGTGCCCAGTGACACTCATATCTAGTGCCACCGTAGTGTGCAGTGAAATAAAACAACCCTTTTTTTACTGTAACCATATAAATATCAGTTGCCTGCCTAAAGGCGTGTGTGTGAGGCCTATTGCATCTAGTCTGCTAACTTTTGCCAGTGCACAGTGACACTCATATCTAGTGCCACCGTAGTGTGCAGTGAAATAAAACAACCTTTTTTTACTGTAATCGATTGAATATCAGTAGCCTGCCTAAAGGCGTGTGTGTGAGGCCTATTGCATCTAGTCTGCTAACTTTTGCCAGTGCCCAGTGACACTCATATCCAGTGTCACCGTAGTATGCAGTGAAATCGAACAACCCTTTTTTTACTGTAATCAATTGAATATCAGTAGCCTCCCTAAAGTAGTGTGTGTGAGGAATATTGCATCTAGTCTGCCAACTTTTGCCAGTGCCCAGTGACACTCATATCTAGTGCCACCGTAGTGTGCAGTGAAATAAAACAACCTTTTTTTACTGTAATCGATTGAATATCAGTAGCCTGCCTAAAGGCGTGTGTGTGAGGCCTATTGCATCTAGTCTGCTAACTTTTGCCAGTGCCCAGTGACACTCATATCCAGTCCCACCGTAGTGTGCAGTGAAATCGAACAACCCTTTTTTTTACTGTAATCGATTGAATATCAGTAGCCTGCCTAAAGTAGTGTGTGTGAGGAATATTGCATCTAGTCTGCCAACTTTTGCCAGTGCCCAGTGACACTCATATCTTTTGCCACCGTAGTGTGCAGTGAAATAAAACAACCCTTTTTTACTGTAATCGATTGAATATCAGTAGCCTGCCTACAGGCGTGTGTGAGGCCTATTGCATCTAGTCTGCCAACTTTTGCCAGTGCCCAGTGACACTCATATCTAGTGCCACCGTAGTGTGCAGTGAAATAAAACAACCCTTTTTTTACTGTAATCGATTGAATATCAGTAGCCTGCCTACAGGCGTGTGTGTGAGGCCTATTGCATCTAGTCTGCCAACTTTTGCCAGTGCCCAGTGACACTCATATCTAGTGCCACCGTAGTGTGCAGTGAAATAAAACAACCCTTTTTTTACTGTAACCATATAAATATCAGTTGCCTGCCTAAAGGCGTGTGTGTGAGGCCTATTGCATCTAGTCTGCTAACTTTTGCCAGTGCACAGTGACACTCATATCTAGTGCCACCGTAGTGTGCAGTGAAATAAAACAACCCTTTTTTTACTGTAATCGATTGAATATCAGTAGCCTGCCTAAAGGCGTGTGTGTGAGGCCTATTGCATCTAGTCTGCTAACTTTTGCCAGTGCCCAGTGACACTCATATCTAGTGCCACCGTAGTGTGCAGTGAAATCGAACAACCCTTTTTTTTACTGTAATCGATTGAATATCAGTAGCCTGCCTACAGGCGTGTGTGTGAGGTCTATTGCATCTAGTCTGCGAACTTTTGCCAGTGCCCAGTGACACTCATATCTAGTGCCACCGTAGTATGCAGTGAAATAAAACAACCCTTTTTTTACTGTAATCGATTGAATATCAGTAGCCTGCCTAAAGGCGTGTGTGTGAGGCCTATTGCATCTAGTCTGCCAGCTTTTGCCAGTGCCCAGTGACACTCATATCTAGTGCCACCGTAGTGTGCAGTGAAATAAAACAACCCTTTTTTTACTGTAATCAATTGAATATCAGTAGCCTGCCTAAAGTAGTGTGTGTGAGGCCTATTGCATCTAGTCTGCCAACTTTTGCCAGTGCCCAGTGACACTCATATCTAGTGCCACCGTAGTGTGCAGTGAAATAAAACAGCCCTTTTTTTACTGTAATCAATTGAATATCAGTAGCCTGCCTACAGGCGTGTGTGTGAGGCCTATTGCATCTAGTCTGGCAACTTTTGCCAGTGCCCAGTGACACTCATATCTAGTGCCACCGTAGTGTGCAGTGAAATAAAACAACCCTTTTTTTACTGTAATCGATTGAATATCAGTAGCCTGCCTACAGGGGTGTGTTAGGCCTATTACATCTAGTCTGCCAGCTTTTGCCAGTGCCCAGTGACACTCATATCTAGTGCCACCGTAGTGTGCAGTGAAATAAAACAACCCTTTTTTTACTGTAATCGATTGAATATCAGTAGCCTGCCTACAGGCGTGTGTGTGAGGCCTATTGCATCTAGTCTGCCAACTTTTGCCAGTGCCCAGTGACACTCATATCTAGTGCCACCGTAGTGTGCAGTGAAATAAAACAACCCTTTTTTTACTGTAATCGATTGAATATAAGTAGCCTGCCTACAGGCGTGTGTGTGAGGCCTATTGCATCTAGTCTGCCAACTTTTGCCAGTGCCCAGTGACGCTCATATCTAGTGCCACAGTAGTGTGCAGTGAAATAAAACAACTCTTTTTTTACTGTAATCGATTGAATATCAGTAGCCTGCCTACAGGTGTGTGTGTGAGGCCTATTGCATCTAGTCTGCCAACTTTTGCCAGTGCCCAGTGACACTCATATCTAGTGCCACCGTAGTGTGCAGTGAAATAAAACAACCCTTTTTTTACTGTAACCATATAAATATCAGTTGCCTGCCTAAAGGCGTGTGTGTGAGGCCTATTGCATCTAGTCTGCTAACTTTTGCCAGTGCACAGTGACACTCATATCTAGTGCTACCGTAGTGTGCAGTGAAATAAAACAACCCTTTTTTTACTGTAATCAATTGAATATCAGTAGCCTGCCTAAAGTAGTGTGTGTGAGGCCTATTGCATCTAGTCTGCCAACTTTTGCCAGTGCCCAGTGACACTCATATCTAGTGCCACCGTAGTGTGCAGTGAAATAAAACAACCCTTTTTTTACTGTAATCGATTGAATATCAGTAGCCTGCCTACAGGCGTGTGTGTGAGGCCTATTGCATCTAGTCTGCCAACTTTTGCCAGTGCCCAGTGACACTCATATCTAGTGCCACCGTAGTGTGCAGTGAAATAAAACAACCCTTTTTTTACTGTAATCGATTGAATATCAGTAGCCTGCCTACAGGCGTGTGTGTGAGGCCTATTGCATCTAGTCTGCCAACTTTTGCCAGTGCCCAGTGACACTCATATCTTTTGCCACCGTAGTGTGCAGTGAAATAAAACAACCCTTTTTTTACTGTAATCGATTGAATATCAGTAGCCTGCCTACAGGCGTGTGTGTGAGGCCTATTGCATCTAGTCTGCCAACTTTTGCCAGTGCCCAGTGACACTCATATCTAGTGCCACCGTAGTGTGCAGTGAAATAAAACAACTCTTTTTTTACTGTAATCGATTGAATATCAGTAGCCTGCCTACAGGCGTGTGTGTGAGGCC
>JAPZIH010000557.1:0-17750 GCA_027410445.1 Discoglossus pictus
ACAGTTCAATTGCCATGTAACTAAAGTCTTTCCCATAGTCTTTCATTATATGAATGGGCTCCATGGCATAGTTATCTGGGGTATCACCGCTTCCACGGGGCAAGTACCGAATGACCCCCCTGTATGTAAAAGGCCAGAATAAGTGACATACACTCTGGTATGGACGAATAATGTGTTTAAAGGGCAATATGTCCCAGGGCCATAGACGCAGGCAGGAGGCTGGCAAACAGTCCTCTCCAAGGCAAAGTGGCGAAGGGCACTTCGTCACACATCTCCCCTTTGGGGGGAAGTCTAACCAGGCACCTGACCCTTCTGACGGGTCAGTGCCTCCGTTAGACGATCCACCAACCCACAATAAAACCCAGTGCTAGAGCGCCCCACCACAACAAACAAATTGCAAAGGTCAGCCCACCCACAACAAACCGTTACTGCACCTGGATATTTTCGCTGTGGTGATGAGGCAACACGCTGAGGGGACTTGAGGGGCAGAGGCCAGCGCACTCTGCCCTGATGCCAGCTCTTCTGCTGGTATAACCTGCAGGACATCCTGCTCTGTACAAGGGACAAAGGGAGGGCAGAGGCCGACTGCACTCTGCCCCGCTGTTAGCTCTTCTGCTGGGAACTTGGGACATATTCCGGCTCAGTAGCCAGGAAAACGTGGGGGTCAGTGGGGGTTAACATTTCCTCTGTTAACCCTGGGGCCACATTAGAAGCTAGCTGGGGAAGGGATATTTGTACTTACCCCCTCCTCCGGTTGTCCCAGTGAGGGTAGTTGGGGATCTAGACAGGCCTGTGGGCGCAGAGACCACGGTCCCATCTGCGCCGTCTGGGAATCGGTTGTCTCCCCTTGTCAGGGTAAACGTTGCACTCTGCCTGGGGCGCGCCCCCCCAAGGATGACACACCTTCTGCCCCCCTGGGGTTCACACTGCGCTGGGGGGGAAGGACGACACCTTCTGCCCCCTGGGTTCACACTGCCGCTGGGGGGAAGGACAACACCTTCTGCCCCCTGGGGTTCACACTGCCGCTGGGGGAAGGACGACACCTTCTGCCCCCTGGGGTTCACACTGCCGCTGGGGGGGAAGGACGACACCTTCTGCCCCCTGGGGTTCCACACTGCCCCTTGGGGGGGAAGGACGACACCTTCTGCCCCCTGGGGTTCACACTGCCGCTTGGGGGGAAAGGACGACACCTTCTGCCCCCTGGGGTTCACACTGCCGCTGGGGGGAAGGACGACACCTTCTGCCCCCCTGTGGTTCACACTCCCGCTGGAAGGGAAGGACGACACCTTCTGCCCCCTGGGATTCACACTGCCGCTGGGGGGGAAGGATGACACCTTCTGCCCCCTGGGGTTCACACTGCCACTGGGGGGGAAGGACGACACCTTCTGCCCCCTGTAGGGCCGGTAGAGAGACCTCGGTCCCATCTCTACCTGCCATCTGGAGGTCATCCCAGGACCAGTCAATGAAGTCTAGTTCTGCTTGCCGAGTAGGTTGGGGCTGCACGAAGCTGAGCAGGTGTTGGTAGTCCTGCTCCAGCTCCCACTCTCTCGTTACCAGGTGGGTCATGTCTTTGCTCACCTCGCCTTCGTCATCCCAGACATACATGCCCATCCGGTAGTCGTAGATGTCCCAAAACCTAGACCCCTCCGTGCTGCCAAGATCAATGTTGTCCTCCAAGGCATCCCATAATAATCCCGGGCCATCATAATCATCCCCCTCCGGTATGTCGTGTAAGTCGAACGGTATGCCACCAGAGGGCCTGGTATGCGTTGTCTAGCCAGAGCTCTCGCCATACCAGGGTCTCTAGTCTTGTCACCCACTCATCCAGGGGCTGCTCTCCCAATAGATACATCCGCATCGCCACATGCTTCTGTAGCCGCTGCTCATCACTGGGGAGACTCTCACCTCGCCGCCATTGGGCATCTTCCAGGGCATCAAACCAGAGTTCCTTTCTGTCTGCATCCCTGTAGTCTGCGGCCGCCTCCTCCTCCTCATCATGGAACGCTGTCCGAAAACTAGCCGGTTCCATCCTGCTGTAGCCAGGGGCGCTGTACGGATACTAGCGTTGCCCTCAATTTGTAACTCCAAACGTTACCGGTGTCTGCGTGCTGCTTTTCCTCTTACTAGGACGCCATCCCACCACTGCCAGCCAATGTAACGGATCTACTGGCACCCCGACCGGGTACCTCCGTTAATGGACGTGTCCTAGTTTGCGTCGAGGCCTACAAGCACCGCACCGGACACCACAACCAGCACTGACTCCACAACCGCCGTAGCTTAAAGCTCCCAGGGAGTATGCAGCGCATAGCAATCCTCAGTATGATATAGCGATCCCCTCCAAGAACGAGACGAAGCTACGTTTTGAAGGGTCAAGAAGTCAACTTTAATGACAGGGGATCTCCTTTTATGCAATGGTGCCCTCTGAAGGGCTACACCCACATAATTATCACAACAGCCAATTATATACATGGTTCAAACCCCACGTCTCCTCCCCTCCCCTCCCCAATTTTAACCACATTCTGGATGTACCCCAAAAACAGGGGGTACACTTTTAAGTCCAGCACCGTTTAATAGCTCTCACCCAGATGAACAACATATTAAAAAATGGCATGAATCAGACCAGGGGTTCAAAAGTTAGTAAAAGTATCTTTTACACATAACACACAGACATTTCACATATCCCCCATAGTTGGCCACTCAATACACATAGAGGGACAATAGGTGGGTCACACCTCCCTGAGGCTACCTGGCAACTTTGATACAATCAGACATGGATTCGATCAGCCTTCTTTGTTCTTATGTCTGAGAATGAAAACACTTTATACAATAGACTTCCTTATCTTATGCGGAGTCTCTGTAACTGGATTATCTCCCATGCCAAGGTCTGCACTAGTCTGGGCCAATATTCTGCAGAGCATAAACCAACATACATGCAGTATAATAGTAGGATCATATTTTAACCATAATAATCATAAAACAGGTTAAAACAGTGATGGGTTCCGTTACAGTGGGTTTTTAAGGTCTGGTTTGGGCCTCTCTAGGCCCGTTTGGTGTTTTAAGTTTGTAAAAGTCCAGTTTGGGACAATATGGTCCCGCTTGGTGTAATGTGTTCTTTTCAGGTTTGGTTGGGGCTTATATGGTCCCGCTTGGTGTAATGTGGGTTTTTATGGTCCAGTTGGGGCCTATAAAGTCCGCTTGATATTTTCAGGTTTAAAGTATGGTTGGGGCCTATATGGTCCTGTTTGGTGTCATGTGTTTTTAAGGTCAGGTTGGGGCCTATATGGACACGCTTGATGTAATGTGGGTTTTTAATTGTCGGATTGGGGCCTATATGGTGCCGTTTGGTGTAATGTGGGTTTTTAAGGTCCAGTTTGGGCCTATATGGTCCCGTTTGGTGTAATGTGGGATTTTAAGGTCCTGTTGGGGCCTATATAGCCCTTCTAGGTATTTCAAGTTTTATTAGGTATGGTTTGGGCCTATATAGTCCTGCTTAGTATTTTAAATTTTTAAAGGTCCAGTTGGGGCCTATATGGTCCCGCTTAGTGTAATGTGGGTTTTTAATGTCTGGTTGGGGCCTATATGGTCCTGCTTAGTGTAATGTGGGGTTTTAAGGTTCGGTTGGGGCCTATACAGTCCCGCTTGGTATTTTGATGTTTCAAAGGTCCGGTTGGGGCCTATATAGTCCCAATTGGTATTTTAAAGTTTCAAAGGTCCGGTTGGGGCCTATATGGTCCAGCTTGATGTAATGTGGGTTTTTAAGGTCCGGTTGGGGCCTATATGGTCCCGCTTGGTGTAATATGGGTTTTGAAGTTTCGGTTGGGGCCTATATAATCCAGCTTGGTATTTTAAAGTTTCAAAGGTCCTGTTGAGGCCTATATGGTCCTACTTGGTGTAATGTGGATTTTTAAGGTCCAGTTTGGGCCTATATGGTCCCGTTTGATGTAATGTGGGTTTTAAGGTCCGGTTGGGGCCTATATGGTCCTTCTTGGTGTACTGTGGGTTTTTACATTTCGATTCAGGCCGGTTGGCGCCTATATGGTCCAGCTTGGTATTTTATGTTTTTTTAGGTACGGTTTTAGCCTATATAGTCCTAAAAGGTATTTAAGGTTTTAAAGGTACGGTTGGGGCCTATATTGTCCCTTTTGGTGTAATGTGGGTTTTTAAGGTCTGGTTTGGGCCTATCTAGGCCCGTTTGGTATTTTAAGGTTGTAAAAGTCCAGTTGGGGCCTATACAGTCCCGCTTAGGGTAATGTGGGTTATGAAGTTTCGGTTGGGGCCTATATAGTCCCGCTTGGTATTTTGATGTTTCAAAGGTCCGGTTGGGGCCTATATAGTCCCGCTTGGTGTAATGTGGGTTTTGAAGTTTCGGTTGGGGCCTATACAATCCCGCTTGGTATTTTAAAGTTTCAAAGGTCCTGTTGAGGCCTATATGATGCTACTTGGTGTAATGTGGATTTTTAAGGTCCAGTTTGGGCCTATATGGTCCCGTTTGGTATAATGTGGGTTTTAAGGTCCGGTTGGGGCCTATACAGTCCCGCTTGGTATTTTAACTTTTCAAAGGTCCGGTTGGGGCCTATATGGTCCAGCTTGGGATAATGTGGGTTATGAAGTTTCGGTTGGGGCCTATATAGTCCCGCTTGGTATTTTGATGTTTCAAAGGTCCGGTTGGGGCCTATATAGTCCCAATTGGTATTTTAAAGTTTCAAAGGTCCGGTTGGGGCCTATATGGTCCAGCTTGGTGTAATGTGGGTTTTTAAGGTCCGTTTGGGGCCTATATGGGCCCGCTTGGTGTAATATGGGTTTTGAAGTTTCGGTTGGGGCCTATATAATCCAGCTTGGTATTTTAAAGTTTCAAAGGTCCTGTTGAGGCCTATATGGTCCTACTTGGTGTAATGTGGATTTTTAAGGTCCAGTTTGGGCCTACATGGTCCCGTTTGATGTAATGTGGGTTTTAAGGTCCGGTTGGGGCCTATATTGTCCCGCTTGGTGTAATGCAGGCTTTTTATGTCCAGTTGGGGCCTATATGGTCCAGCTTGGTATTTTATGTTTTTTTAGGTACGGTTTTAGCCTATATAGTCCTAAAAGGTATTTAAGGTTTTAAAGGTACGGTTGGGGCCTATATTGTTCCTTTTGGTGTAATGTGGGTTTTTAAGGTCTGGTTTGGGCCTATCTAGGCCCGTTTGGTGTTTTAAGGTTGTAAAAGTCCAGTTGGGGCCTATACAGTCCCGCTTAGGGTAATGTGGGTTATGAAGTTTCGGTTGGGGCCTATATAGTCCCGCTTGGTATTTTGATGTTTCAAAGATCCGGTTGGGGCCTATATAGTCCCAATTGGTATTTTAAAGTTTCAAAGGTCCGGTTGGGGCCTATATGGTCCAGCTAGGTGTAATGTGGGTTTTTAAGGTCCGGTTGGGGCCTATATGGTCCCGCTTGGTGTAATGCAGGCTTTTTATTTCCAGTTGGGGCCTATATGGTCCCTCTTGGTGTACTGTGGGTTTTAAAATTTCGATTCGGGTCGGTTGGGGCCTATATGGTTCATCTTGGTATTTTATGTTTTTTTAGGTACGGTTTTAGCCTATATAGTCCCAAAAGTTATTTAAGGTTTTAAAGGTACGGTTGGGGCCTATATGGTCCCTTTTGGTGTAATGGGGTTTTTAAGGTCTGGTTTGGGCCTATCTAGGCCCGTTTGGTGTTTTAAGGTTGTAAAAGTCCAGTTGGGGCCAATATGGTCCCGCTTGGTGTAATGTGTTCTTTTCAGGTTTGGTTGGGGCCTATATGGTCCCGCTTGGTGTAATGTGGGTTTTTATGGTCCAGTTGGGACCTATAAAGTCCGCTTGGTATTTTCAGGTTTAAAGTATGTTTGGGGCCTATATGGTCCTGTTTGGTGTAATGTGTTTTTAAGGTCAGGTTGGTGCCTATATGGTCCCGTTTGGTGTATTGTGGGTTTTTAATGTCTGGTTGGGGCCTATATGGTCTTGCTTGGTGTAATGTGGGTTTTTAAGGTCCGTTGGGGCCTATACAGTCCCGCTTGGTATTTTAAGGTTTTAAAGGTCCGGTTGGGGCATATATGGTTCTGCTTGGTGTAATGTGGGGTTTTAAGGTTCGGTTGGGGCCTATACAGTCCCGCTTGGTATTTTAACTTTTCAAAGGTCCGGTTGGGGCCTATATTATCCAGCTTGGGGTAATATGGGTTATGAAGTTTCGGTTGGGTCCTATATAGTCCCGCTTGGTATTTTGATGTTTCAAAGGTCCGGTTGGGGCCTATATAGTCCCAATTGGTATTTTAAAGTTTCAAATGTCCGGTTGGGGCCTATATGGTCCCGCTTGGTGTAATGTGGGTTTTTAAGGTCCAGTTGGGGCCTATATAGTCCCGCTTAGTGTAATGTGGGTTTGGAAGTTTCGGTTGGGGCCTATATAATCCCGCTTGGTATTTTAAAGTTTCAAAGGTCCTGTTGAGGCCTTTATGGTCCTACTTGGTGTAATGTGGATTTTTAAGGTCCAGTTTGGGCCTATATGGTCCCGTTTGGTGTAATGTGGGTTTTAAGGTCCAGTTGGGGCCTATATGATCCCGCTTGGTGTAATGCAGGCTTTTTATGTCCAGTACACTCGGTGTACTGTGGGTTTTTAAATTTCGATTCGGGCCGGTCGGGGCCTATATGGTCCAGCTTGGTATTTTATGTTTTTTTAGGTACGGTTTTAGCCTATATAGTCCCAAAAGGTATTTAAGGTTTTAAAGGTACGGTTGGGGCCCATATGGTCCCTTTTGGTGTAATGTGGGTTTTTAAGGTCTGGTTTGGGCCTATGTAGGCCCGTTTGGTATTTTAAGGTTGTAAAAGTCCTGTTGGGGCCAATATGGTTCCGCTTGGTGTAATGTGTTCTTTTCAGGTTTGGTTGGGGCCTATATGGTCCGCTTAGTGTAATGTGGGTTTTTATGGTCCAGTTGGGGCCTATAAAGTCCGCTTGGTATTTTCAGGTTTAAAGTATGGTTGGGGCCTATATGGTCCTGTTTGGTATAATGTGTTTTTAAGGTCAGGTTGGGGCCTATATGGTCCCGCTTGATGTAATGTGGGTTTTTAATTGTCGGGTTGGGGCCTATATGGTGCCGTTTGGTGTAATATGGGTTTTTACGGTCCAGTTGGGGCTTATTTGGTCCCGCTTGTTGTAATGTGGGTTGTTAAGGTACGGTTGGGGCTTTATCCTCCTGCTTGGTGTAATGTGGGTTTTTCAGTTCCGGTTGGGGCCTATACAGTCCCGCTTGGTATTTTAAGGTTTTAAAGGTCCGGGTAAGGCCTATATGGTCCTGTTTGGTGTAATGTGGGATTTTAAGGTCCGGTTGGGGCCTATATAGTCCCGCTTGGTATTTTAAGTATTTTATCTACGGTTTTGGCCTATATAGCCCTGCTTAGTATTTTATGTTTTTAAAGGTCCAGCTGGGGTCTATATGATCCTGCTTGGTCTAATGTGGGTTTGTAATGTTCGGTTGGGGCCTATATATTCCCCCTTTGCCTTTTAAAGTTTTTAAAGACTGGTTGGGGCCTATATGGTTCTGCTTGCTATTTTAAGGTTTTAAAGGTCCGCTTGGGGCCTATATGGTCCCGCTTGGTGTAATGTGGGTTGTTAAGTTGGGACCTATATAGTCCTTTTTGGTATTTTACATTTTTTAGGTAAGGTTTTCGCCTAGATAGTCCCGCTTGGTATTTTAAGGTTTTAATGGTCTGGTTGGGACCTATATTATCCCACTTGGTGTTATGTGGGTTTTTGAGGTCCCGTTCGGGCCTATATAGTCACGCTTGGTATTTTAAAGTTTTTTGGGGTACGGTTTTGGCCTAAATAGTCTTGCTTGGTATTTTAAGGTATTAAAGGTCCGGCTGGGGTCTATATGGTCCTGCTTGGTGTAATGTGGGTTTTTAAGGTCGGGTTGGGGACTTTATGGTCCCGCTTGGTGTAATGTGGGGTTTTAAAGACCGGTTTTGGCGTATATAGTCCCGCTTGGTAATTGAAGGTTTTAAAGGTACGGTTGGAGCCTGTATGGTCCCGTTTGGTGTAATGTGGGTTTTTACGGTCCAGTTGGGGCTTATTTGGTCCCGCTTGTTGTAATGTGGGTTGTTAAGGTACGGTTGGGGCTTTTATCCTCCTGCTTGGTGTAATGTGGGTTTTTAAGTTCCGGTTGGGGCCTATATGGTCCCGCTGTGTATTGTGGGTTTTTAAGGTAGGGTTGGAGCCTATATAATCTCGCTTGGTATGAAAGGTCCGGTTGGGGCCCATATGGTCCAGCTTTGTGTAATGTGTGTTTTTTAGGTCTGGTTAGGGCCTATATGATCCTGCTTAGTCTAATGTGGGTTTTTATAGTCCAGTTGTGTCAAATATGGTCCTGCTTGGTGTAATGTGGGTTTGTAAGTAGTGATGTCGCGAACATAAGGTAGTGTAAGGGTTAGGCCCGCTACACAGTGACAGACCAAACTCCCCGTTTAACGCACCGCAAACAACCGCAAACAGTCCATTTGCACAACCGCAAACTCCCCATTTGCACAAGGTTGGATACCAAGCTAGACATTTACCGTTCCTTGTCCTCACTGATGTCATTGAAGGTCTCTTCCTCCACCCAGCCATCAAGGGTCCCTGAAAGATGACAACAAGCCTCCTGGGACGCCTGCTGTGTTTGGTCTTCCACCTCCTCAAAGCCACCTTCCTCCTCTGACTCCTCTTTTTCAGACTCCTCTCACTGCGTTGCCTCTCTCTGCATTATTATAAGGTGTGTTAAGTAGTACTACTCTTATCAGTTTAATACCTGTTACAGCACCTATCAGGGGGCGTGTATAAGGTCTGGATTTTTGGAACGGGGAGATGGAAAAAGATGCTTGGTTGGTCGTATCACTTCAATTTTGTGGCACGGCACGTGCAATCAAAGGTGCCACCATATAGGAGTGGCGTGTTTGTAAGTACTACTATTATCAGTTTAATACTTGTTACGTCACCTAATAGGGGGCGTGTATAAGGCATGGATTTTTATAACCGGGAGATGGAAAAAGATGCTTGGTTGGTCGTATCACTTCAATTTTGGGGCACGACACTTACATTCAAAGGTGCCACCAGATAGGAGTGGCGTGTTTGTAAGTACTACTCTTATCAGTTTAATACCTGTTACGTCACCTATGAGGGGGCGTGTATAAGGCCTGGATTTTTAGAACTGGGAGATGGAGAAGATGCTTGGTTGGTCGTATCACTTCAATTTTGTAGCACGGCACGTGCAATCAAAGGTGCCACCAGATAGGAGTGGCGTGTTTGTAAGTACTACTCTTATCAGTTTAATACTTGTTACATCACCTATGAGGGGGCGTGTATAAGGCCTGGATTTTTAGAACCGGGAGATGGAAAAAGATGCTTGGTTGGTCGTATCACTTCAATTTTGGGGCACGGCACGTGCAATCAAAGGTGCCACCATATAGGAGTGGCGTGATTGTAAGCACTACTCTTATCAGTTAAACACATGTTACAGCACATATCAGGGGGCGTGTATAAGGCCTGGATTTTTAGACCAGGAGATGGAAAAAAGATGCTTTGTTGGTCGTATCACTTCAATTTGGGGCACTTTGAGACATTAGCTTCTTACGCTAAAACATGTCCTTTACAGGCACCTGACTATGGGCATATGAGCAGGAACTGCTCAAGGCGAGAGACGCAGTGGCGTTGAGAGGGGGCAAGGAGGACAGCAGTGGTTGATGTGGCTGATGATGCTGGACAGGAGGAGGATGGCGGCTTTGAGTTTGTGTGCTGCTTGTACTCATGTGTTGGTCTGGAGACACCAAACATTAGGTCTCAACCTGTAGAGGATAAGGGAACCAGGCTACTCTAGACCTCAGTCATCATTACCGGTTTTGACAGATTGGTACTATGCGTCCAAGCTACTGTGACAACAGATATGAGTGGCACTGTGCACTTGCAGAAGTTGGCAGAGTAGACGCTGTAGGTCTGACACACACACTTGCAGACAACTAACTGCTATTCAATGTATTACAGTCAAAATTATATTCTTTGTTTAAATGTGCACTACTGACTGTTACACTAGATATGAGTGGAGGCACTGACTGGGCAAGTGGGCACAGTATACTATGTAAGCCTAAGACACACACGCTGGCAGGCAGGCAAATTAAATTAGATAACACAGAAAAAAAGTGTTGTTTTTTAAATGTGGAGCTGCTAGGTACCCCACTAGATTGGATTGGTTGAACTTGGCACAGTGTATTTTAAAATTATGAGAAAACATTTTCTGTAAACTAAATAAAAATCATATTAGGAGGTTGATAGAAAAAGAAACCGGATGGGGGGATACCGAGCAGAGCACACCATCTACAGCCCACTGGGAGACAAAATCATCCATTCCCCCAGTAGACAAAGCCAGGTGGTACTCTGCCCGGATACGGGAGCGCACCAGCACCCGGAACATGGCCTCAGGTGACAAGGGAACCCCCCCTATCAAACACTGCTTCCTGGACTTATATATAGCCAACTTGGCTAATGCCAGGAGCAGGTTGACGAGGAGGTCCCTGGCCTTATTGCCCCGGGACACTGGGCGCCCAAAAATAAAAATGTGAGGGGAGAAATGCAGCCAGAACTGCAGGAGGAGGCCCCTCAAGAGTGACAAGAGGGGCTGCAGTCTGGGCGCAACTAAAATAAACATGATACACGGACTCTCCCTTGCCACAGAATGGACAAGTGGAGGGAGAGTCCGTGAATTTAGCTAAGTACTCTCCCGTGCTCAGTGCACCATGGAGCACTCTCCAACTCAAGTCCCCGGTGGGTCGTGGAACTAAATCAGAATAAAGTTCCCTCCACCGGGGCCTCTTGCCCTCGTCAGCTGGTAGGACCCGCCTCCAGATGTATCGGGACGGGTCACGAGGGCAAGAAGTGCACTGTATGGAGCACGAGAGAATATAAGCTCTTCCTCGGCATGCCGCGAAAGCATGCCGAGGGTATGTCCCTCAACCTCGAGAGGTTGGGGACAGGAGGAGCCTGAGGGGAAACACGGGGCTTGTGTCCAATGCAAACAGCCGGAGAAGGGGTGTTGAAAGGTGCATGTGGCACTCCGGCCTGCAAAGCCCTGCGAAGGAAGGTGCGCGAGTCGGGGGTAGATGGCATCTCTAATCTCCTGGAGCACGCGCCCTGAGACTTTGGGCGTCACATATCCCAAACGGAGCGCAAGCTCCTGGGTGACACCCAATCAGAACGCCCGTATTCCAGGAGATCCCCGACTCGGGTCATCCGTGTATGACTAAGGCGGCGGATGATACTGGGGGACTGTAACATTGGAGCCCCCACTGCTGCATTAAATAGCAGGGGCTCCGTGAATATTTCATCCCCCAAAGGCACGCCCTGCCTGGTCACGGAGACCATGCTCCAGGCCTTGAGGGTTTCCTGGTAGTATGGCCGGCAACACAGAGAGGTCTCTCCCAAACCCCTCGGGCCTGATCAGAAATAATTGCGGTCATACCCCAGGTTGCGCAACTGGCGATAAAAGCTGGATGCCAGTGCGCACCACTGCGGAGAGGGATCTGCATATAGGTATCTCTGCAGGTACTGAAGGCGGAAGGTGGACAACTGGGAGCACACACAAACTACTCCCTGTCCACCCTCCACCAAAGGCAGACTTGCCACCCCTGCAGAGACCCAATGCTTCCCATCCAGAGGAAATCTAACAAATTCCTCTGGATATTGGTGACAAACTCGGGGGTCGGACTCAGACAAATCAGCCGGTGCCAGATCTGAGAAGCCACCAGCTGATTCACCACTAGAGTCCGCCCCCCTAAGGGAAAGCATTTTTGCTAGACCCCTCCATCGTCCCAGACGAGAGAGGACACTGCCCTCTAACTCCCTCCAGTTGTCTGGGACGGAAGCGTCCGCAGCGGACAGGTAGACCCCCAGATATTTAATGACATCTGCCTCCCACGTGATGTCACGAAACGTGGGAGGCAAAGAGTCTACCTGTAAATTACCCTCTAAAAGGCCTGTGCATTTGGACCAGTTGATCTGAGCGGAGGAGGCAGCTGAATATACCTCCTGGCACTGTTTTGCAGCTCAAGATCAACTGGATCCTGGGCCACGAGGAGCACATCGTCAGCATAAGCTGAAAGGACAATCCGCATTGTCTGGATCTTTTAGCACCAGCCCTGTGAGCCTTTTCCTCAGTAGGCAGAGGAAAGGCTCAATGGCCAGTGCATATAACTGTCCAGACAAGGGACATCCTTGACGCACCCCTCGTCCAAATACCAAAGGTGCTGTTAGGGACCAATTGATTTTAAGTAAACACTCTGCAGAGGCGTACAGCGTTCTTATAAAGCCCACAAACTGTGGGCCAAAGCCGTACGCTTGCAGAGTGGCTATGAGGTAACCATGGTCCACCCTGGTCAAACGCCTTCTCTTGATCTAAAGAGAGAAAGGCGAGTGACAGACCAGTCCCTGTGAGAAAAATGCAATAGATCCCGGACCAGAAAGATACTATCAAAGATAGTCCGGCCCGGGATCGCATAGGACTGGTCAGGGTGAACCAATTCTGCCAGCACAGACCCAAGTCTAAGCGAGATGGCTTTGGCTACAATCTTGTAGTCTGTGCTGAGCAGAGAGACCGGTCGCCAGTTCTTAATAAGCCGGAGATACCCCTTTTTGGGCAGCAGGGCAAGTACTGCCCTGCGACAAGACAGGGGCATCTCCCCGGTCTCCAGGGCTTCCCCAAGGACCAGATGGAAATCAGGTCCCAGAGTCTCCCAGAAAAATTGGAAAAACTCTACAGTCAGTCCGTCCAGTCCTGGAGACTTCTCACAGGACATGGCACGGAGGGCTTCAGAGAGCTCTTGAAAAGATAGTGGTATATCAAGCCGCTCTCTTACACCCTCACTGACTGTGCGGATCCCCTCCCATAGCACCCTGCAGGCGTCTGGAGAAATGGGATCCGGAGAGTAAAGATCTTTATAAAAGTTCCGGGCTCTATCCCGGATACTCTCCGGATCTGTAAGGGGGGCACCGTCTTAATCTAGAAGACAGGTGATGTGCCTACTGTTACCCCCCTTTTTCTCCAGTGAGTAGAAGAGGCGCAAGCCGCGGTCTAGATCTTTGAGAAAACCTAAGCGGCTGCGCACGTATGCCCCCTTGGCCTGGTGTCGTTCCAGGTCACAGAGGACACCCTTCCTCTCTACATACTCGCTCTGCAGGGATTGGTCCCTACAAGTGAACAGCCTCTGCTCCAGATGGAGTACCTCCCCCCGGAGTGACTCCAACTCAGCTTTGCGCTGCCCACAACGCACCCTTGGTATATTCCTGACACAGAAGTCGCAAATGAACCTTGCCCACGTCTCACCACAGTTTTAACGTGGCAAAGTCCCCCTTGCAACCCCTCCAGTCCGTCCAAAACTCCCGGATCATAGTCACGAGCCCCTGGGTCCTTCAACAAAGCATTTTTGAAGTGCCAATAAGCGGCTCGTGGCGCTGTTGGAGTTAGCGCCACCGTCACAGACACACAGTTGTGGTCTGTGAACGGAGCCAGCCTAATGGCACAAGAACCGACTCGTGACATATAGTGACTAGATATATATAGTCTGTCGATCCGGGAGTGGGACACCAGACCGGCTCTCACCCTGACGTAGGTGAAACCGTCTGAGGCACCTTGGTTCTGCTCTCGCCAGATGTCCTGCAGGGAGAAGCGGGCGATGATCTCCCGCAGGGCTGACGCAGAAGGTGGGTACGGCTCTGGACTATTCCGGTCCAGAGCGTCGAGGGTGCAGTTGAAATCACCCCCGAGTACCAAACACTCATCTGCATCAACCGTCTCCAAAAACTGGGACAGTCTAGCGAGGAACCTCACTCTCTCGGGCCCTCCAGCAGGGGCATATATATGAACTAGGTTAATGATGCTACCCTGCTGTCGGACCCGGAGGTGGATTAGACGGCCTGGGATAACAGCTTTAACAAGCAGCAGCTGTGGCTGAAAAGACTCTGAGAACAGGGTCACCACTCCACATGACGCCGATGTGAAGTGGCTGAAGAAGACCCTGCCTCTCCACTCCAGTTGCCACGAGGCCTCAGCCTCTGGAGTGGTGTGAGTTTCCTGCAGGAAGCTCACAGAGTACCCTCCCTGATATAAATAGGAGAGTACCTGGAACCTGCGGAAACTGTCTTGACAGCCATTGGTATTTAGCGTGCTGATGTGCAAAGCCATTACTGCGTGTCAGGAATTGTGCGTTCCTCAAACCCTTGAGACTGCTGATAGGACACGCACATTTTATAGAATTTCCGGACGCGGAGATGCTCCGCAGTCCCAGAATTCTTGGCCCTAGTGCTGACCACTAGATATTGCTGGAGAGAGTGGAGAATAAACAACATATTCTTCCACCTCTCCAAGGCCAGCCGCACCTTCCTTTTCTTTTGTCCATGAAGGGTGCTCTCAAGGAATAGATCTATTTCCTTGACAGGGATAACCCACCCAGAATCTGATGTTCCTTCTAGTGGGTCACCCCTGGGCTCCTCTTGGCTGAGGGCTTTTACTCCATCCTCCCCGGCTGGAGTCAGTTTCCTCAGCTTTATTCTCAGGGACCCCCTCTTAGATGATACAGAAGGAGTCCCTTTAGCACCCTTCAAGGTAAATAATGGACCCTTGGATTGCTGCTGCACCCCTGTAGCTTCAGGAGTGCATTCAGGGGTAGCTGGCTGGACAGCAGTGGCTGGCATGGCTTCCTTAATGGAAGCCTTGGAGGCTTTATATGCCTCCTCTGCCAGTTCCACCGCTGCTTGCTCAGCTTGGATGGCACCGATGTTAGGGTCAGTGGACGGCTGAGGAGGGTAGACAGGCTCTCCCATGATGTTAACAGGAAAACCTGTTTTATCACCCTCCCCCATTTCCACTTCCCCTTGTGCCACATCCCCCCTGACAGACAAATCCATGGGGTCCTGAATGGGGGTCATGCCTATATTCCCCCCCTCCAGTAGTGACTCGGCCTGGGGCTCTAACAAAGCCCGAGGTACGTCACTAGAGAGTGACACTGGAGGAGGAGACTGACTGGTGCCCTTGAAGCTCAGCACCTCAGGGACACTGACTACCCATTCAGCAGGGGCTTTGTTGGGTCCCCCCTCAAAGGCCAGAGGCAAAACCTGATCTTTCTTGTCTACCCCTGCCTCACTTGGGAGACCCTCTTGCCCCTGCTTTTCCTCCAGACCCTTTTCCACATTAACCCCTATAGGGTCTGGAGAGAGAGATGTGTGGTCTGGCACCGGCTGGCTGAGCTTAATAACTGGGCCAGACAATGTCACCGGATGAGGAGGAGATGTTTTGTTCCTCTTCTTGCTTTTAGAGGAAGGTGCTCCACTATAGAGCACTTCCCACTTATCAGCAACCTCCCTGTTGGTTTTATGCTTCCTCTTCCTGGGGACGTCACTCCTGGAAGAGGAGCTGCCACTAGCTGTCTCCCCTGCAGAGGGCTTATTATCCCTCTGCTTACACTGTGCCCCCACACTAACTGATGTAATTATGGTGGGGGCAGATTGGGACTTGGGAGATGCAGCTGTGACACTGGGAGGACCGGTGACATTCTTCCCCTTTTTCCCCGTGTCTGCAGTCTTGCTGGAGACCACAGACACAGATGGCTTTTTTGGGGAAGAAGGGGGTTTGGAGGCCGTGGTGGTGGCTTGAGGAACGGCCTCCTTGCCTGAGCTCTGTGGGGGGGCTATGACCCTTGAGGTCCCCGCTGTTATGGGCTCAGCGGGGATGGGTGCCGTACTGACGGAGGTGCCATTTGCTGGGGCTGGGGCATGATGCTTTACATTAGGACAATTCCTACGTGTATGCCCCAACCCTTTGCAATGATAGCACTGCACCTCCGTAGTGCTGTAAAAAATCCTGTACAGCACCCCCTCAAATGGAACCCCAAAAGACCCCTCTATGTTTTCTGCGCCCTGAGGCAGGCACATTTGTACCTGCCTCTTGAAAGAGAGCACATGACGAAGTGCTCTCTCTCTGCACCCCAGGGGAATTTTAATAAATGGTGTTTTTACTTCCCCTAGGGTTAGCAGGTGGGGGCGCAGGAGGGAGTCTGGTAGGAAGGGGGGCACATTAGAGAGTGTTACTTTTGTGCCCAACCCTTCCAGGGGTTCTATTGGGACATATAATCCCCCCACTGTGATGCCTCTCTGTACAAGAATGTGAGCAGCAGCCAGCGTATGGGTAAAGAAAACTGCTTTCCCGTACATTTTGCTGGCTGCTACTATAACAGAGGGGCTGATGACGTTAGCTGCAGCACGCAGATAGATATCAATGCTGTAGACCCCAGACATCTGACATTTAACCCCATGCTTCCTAGTGATCTGCCCCTCAGCCCCAGCGGTGGTATTACTGGGGCCAGCAGAAACCACCTGTGACCAGGTATTAGCCACAGGGGTAGGTCTGCTGGCAGAACCACCAGGAGCTGGGGCTGCCTTATCTGCCTGGGGGCCTATGCTGTGCAGTGCTGCAGCTAGGATTTTCAGGGGCCATTATTCCCCCTTTTGACCCCTGAGGCTTCTTAGTGGTCTTATCCCTCATGTTTAGACCCTTTTTTTTTTAGTTTATTTGTTTTATTTATTTTTATTTTTTGTTTTATGATTTTTTACTGTTTTCTTTTTTTTTTAAATATAAAAGTGGGAAAAAGAAACAAAAAGACAAACTAAGGGAGACAAAACTAAGGGAGAGAGAGAGGTGATGCTTGGCAGTGGAAGGGTTAATGGTCTGTTGCAAGGTGTTGCTAATTGCAACAACACAGAGAACACAGAGGCTTTTTAGCCCCTCTGTGTCTCTGTGTCAGATTTTAAAAAAGCCTTTTAAAACAAAAATTCTAATTGTTTCCCCCCCCCCCCACTGCCTACAAAGATGTTACTTGTCTTCTCTCCCCCCAAAACATAAAACCCAACACCAAACAAACAAAACTTTAACAAAACCTAAAAAACTTCTAAAAAAAGTCAAAGTAAAAAAGGCTCCAGGAGTGAAGGTGGAGTGCTAAGGGAGGGGTGTGGCAAAGTATCCAGGAGACAGCTCACTCTCCTGGGATAGAGAGCTGAGCCTGACTCCCAGAAAACTAAAACTTAAATTAAACTAAGAAAAATACCACAAAAACTCCCAAAAATGAACAACACCATGCACAAAACAAATAAACAGAAAGGTGTTAAAATAAAACTTGTATTTGAGGGACTAAGACCCTAAAACTTTTGTTTAGAGCTCAAGCATGCACACACCCTCTTGGCACAGTGTATTTTAAAATTATGAGAAAACATTTTCTGTAAACTAAATAAAAATCATATTAGGAGGTTGAAAGAAAAAGAAACCGGATGGGGGGATACCGAGCAGAGCACACCATCTACAGCCCACTGGGAGACAAACTCATCCATTCCCCCAGTAGACAAAGCCAGGTGGTACTCTGCCCGGATACGGGAGCGCACCAGCACCCGGAACATGGCCTCAGGTGACAAGGGAACCCCCCCTATCAAACACTGCTTCCTGGACTTATATATAGCCAACTTGGCTAATGCCAGGAGCAGGTTGACGAGGAGGTCCCTGGCCTTATTGCCCCGGGACACTGGGCGCCCAAAAATAAAAATGTGAGGGGAGAAATGCAGCCAGAACTGCAGGAGGAGGCCCCTCAAGAGTGACAAGAGGGGCTGCAGTCTGGCGCAACTAAAATAAACATGATACACGGACTCTCCCTTGCCACAGAATGGACAAGTGGAGGGAGAGTCCGTGA
>JAPZIH010000558.1:0-17597 GCA_027410445.1 Discoglossus pictus
GGAGACTCACGATTAGAGAGCACTAATCTTCATGCATTGGTCTGTATTGCTCAAATTCCAGAGAGGCAAGGGAGCAGAAGCCTGGATTTCCTGCCAGTAAGAAAAAAATAGAACCAGTTTCCTTCAAACTGGAAATGTAAGCAGTCTGACGAAAACATTACCATTGAATTGAATTGAGGACATCGCTGCAACCTGATTGGTGGCAGTAATGAAGTAGACTGTGGGCTGTTTGTTACACTTGTAAACACAGCATCTGTGGGGCATCCTCAAACGGAAGGTGGGGGAGCACAAGGCCTCTAACATCCACCAGCTCTGTGGTGTCATCATGGAGGAGTGGAAGAGGACTCCAGTGGCAACCTGTGAAGCTCTGGTGAGCTCCATGCCATGAGGGTTAAGGCAGTGCTGGAAAATAATGGTGGCCACACAATATATTGACACTTTGGGCCCAATTTGGACAACGGGCCAACGGTTTAGACATTAATGGCTGTGTGTTGAGTTATTTTGAGGGGACAGCAAATTTACACTGTTATACAGGCTGTACACTTACTACTTTACATTGTAGCAGAGGGGCATTTCTTCAGTGTTGTCACATGAAAAGATTTAATAAAATATTTACAAAAATGTGAGGGGTGTTCTCACTTTTGTGAGATACTGTATGTCTGTAAGAAATTAAAAATAAAGCCATGGTCTGTGGGCTTTGGTCAGGAGAAACATCAGAATAGGTAGCAGCTGCAGTTGTACACCAAAGCATTGAGTTTGTAAACTTATTTTGAGTTTGGGTTGGGCAGGAGTGCACCCAGCACCACTACCCATGATACTTTGAGGAAGGTTGAATGTGTTGCTGCATTTCTGCAGGAGCAAAGCTTGCATTTATGGATGCAAGCTGTTTTTTTTTGGGCGGGGGGGGGGGGGGGTTATGCAGGAGAGGGGAAGTGTCAAACTCCAAAACATCAAGTTATTTAACAAATTCACGTCCCTCTTCTCTTGTGCCCAATAACTGAAAAAGATAAGAACACCTTTCATCCTCAAGCTATCTGGAAATATAGAAACAAGTGAAAATGGCGTCCTCTATATATAAAGAGGGTTTTCAAAGACATTGCTAATGGTGGAGACAGTTGCTAATGTTGTTAGGTTGTTACATATGTCATGAATATGTAGTTTTTCATGAAGAGCAGACCATTAAAGGTATCAGGATGTTTCCCTGTTTGTAATGTTTTCTAATCTAACACCTGCTGCTTATATCAGACACACATTACATTGATTCATTCTATACACATACAGATATATAGAAGTGAAGAAGAGAAAAGCGGCAACTAATAATATGCATATAGAAAACACAATAATGACAAATGCAGTGAGAGGGGGAACTGATAAGTACAAACAGCTTATACGGTTTGACCACAAGATTGTAAAGATGTTACAATCATGAATGAAAGGTCAAGGACATACCAAATCATTGCTGAACGTGTAGGGCCAAAAGGATAATAGCGTGAAAGATAAAACTTAGCCTTTAATAAAATATATGTAAAAAAAAAACAAATATGAAAAGTATGGGAAATGGTAAAAATGTGTCATGAGACAGACACAAAAAAACTAGGTGTGTGGTAATACTGTAGTACTAAATATAGGGCATTGCAAAGGTAAGTGTCCTAGATAGCCAAAATTAGGCATGTGAAGGACCCCTATGTCCTAAGGGGAGACATGGGACAGCCACAACAGTCAAGAGTCATGAAACAAAGTTTATACTAAGTCCTAAAAATGGGCAGACTTGAAATGATGAACAAATGTGACTCACTGTTGAGGAGGTCCCAAGTCTCTGCTCCCAAGATACGCCGGCTGTAAACTAGCAGTCTCACACACTGCGCGCTGTTGGCTGGCGTATTGCAGCGCTGTGTCACTCGTCAGTGACGTGTTTACCCGCGACCAGCGCCAACCAAACGTGCACGCACCCGCGCTCGAGCGCGACCCTGCCTGTCAGAGCCAAAAAACGATCGCGCATGCGCTTCTGAATCGCCCATGCGCTTCTGAATCGCCCAACGCGCGTTTCGCACCAAATTACTGGGACATACAGATATATGTTTTTTTTTAAAAAATTGGTTTCCACACCCTTGCGGCTGATGAATTTCCATGTTGGTGGTGCGGGAGGCAAAGACCTAGCCCCTTTCCTTAAATTGACTCCGCTTCACAACATGTTACCTATGTGGGCCCTGCCCACTGACACATACTCCACCCACTTACTTGATTTTTTTTTTTTTTCCCCTGTCACTTTACATACGTATTATCTTGATGAGGGTGAGGTGGTGCTGGTTCTGCCCACTATTCTTATGATGGGACGTGCTTGCATTTTCTTGATGATATGCAATAATTTAATAGAATACATATAAAACATGTTAGATCAGGACATATAGCAGTGGCAGATCATAGAAATAGACAAAAGTTATCCCATAGAGAGAGAGAGGGATAGAGAAAGAGAGGGGGATAGCGAGGGGGATAGATAAACAAGCAGTAAAGAACAATTCAGCATAGAAGACAGGATTTCCAAGAGAAGACCCTAATGGTGGAAAAAAAAAATAAGCATACAAATAGGGGGATGACAGAGGAGGAGATTGATAGATGAGGTTATTGAAGCAATAAACATGAACTTGAAGAAGCTCAGAGGGGTAGTGTCTGACAGATGCACCTGATGTGTTGTGGTCCATAGGGTCACAGAGAGGCGGACATGACTGAACAAAAACAAAAGTAATGGGAAAAAATACTATTTTTAAATACATTTTTACAACACTACATGGGCTAAATGTTCCTACAGGTAGATTGATTGAAGTAAAACCTAAAAAGCAGACATCAAGTTATTTCACTTGACAATACAAGAACTAAAACTGAAGTAAAAAACACCCAACCTCTTGTACCATACTCCATCGTCTTAAACTGGCTGCAAATGTGGGGTTTACTGTTTCTCCTGTTCAGGGTAGATTTGCCTGGTATTTCGGGGCTTGGTCACTCTTCTGAGTGGGACCAGACTGATATACCTCAGGATATTTCTCCCTGTGAAGGGCACAAGTGAGCTAAAAGAGGTGCTCTCAGAGTGGCTTATCATGGCCATAGATCTAATCTATTAAGGTTGGTTTGTTCTCTGATGAGCACCTCTGACTTAGTTGTTTTGTATATATATATATTCACACACACACACATTTATATATATATATATATATATATATATATATACTGCATATATATATATAGGGATGCAGATGCCTTATTCTATGTAAATATAGACTACAAGCTGTACTCTAGGAGCCTGGAAGGAGGTCCTTCATAGGAATGTAGATGTCTTATTCTATGTAAATATAGAATACAAGCTGTACTCTAGGAGCCTGGAAGGAGGTCCATCATAGGAATGCAGATGCCTTATTCTATATAAATATAGAATACAAGTTGTACTCTAGGATGCTGGAAGGAGGTCCATCGTAGGGACGCAGATTCCTTATTCTATGTAAATATAGAATACAAGCTGTACTCTAGGAGCCTGGAAGGAGGTCCATCATAGGAATGTAGATGTCTTATTCTATGTAAATATAGGATACAAGCTGTATTCTAGGAGCCTGGAAGGAGGTCCATCATAGAGATGCAGATGCCTTATTCTATGTAAATATAGAATACAATCTGTACTCTAGGAGCCTGGAAGGAGGTCCTTCATAGGAATGTATATGTCTTATTCTATGTAAATAAAGAATACAAGCTGTATTCTAGGAGCCTGGAAGGAGGTCCATCATAGGGATGCAGATGCCTTATTCTATGTAAATATAGAATCCAAGCTATACTCTAGGAGCCTGGAAGGAGGTCCATCATAAAGATGCAGATGCCTTTTTCTATGTAAATATAGAATACAAGCTATACTCTAGGAGACTGGAAGGAGGTCCATCATAGGGATGCAGATGCCTTATTCTATGTAAATATAAAATACAAGCTGTACTCTAGGAGCCTGGAAGGAGGTCCTTCATAGGGACGCAGATGCCTTATTCTTTGTAAATATAGAATACAAGCTGTATTCTAGGAGCCTGGAAGGAAGTCCATCATAAAGATGCAGATGCCTTTTTCTATGTAAATATAGACTACAAGCTGTATTCTAGGAGCCTGGAAGGAGGTCCTACATAGGGATGCAGATGACTTATTCTATGTAAATATAGAATACAAGCTGTACTCTAGGAGCCTGGAAGGAGGTCCATTATAGGGATCCAGATGCCTTATTCAATGTAAATATAGAATACAAGCTGTCTTCTATGAGCCTGGAAGGAGGTCCTTCATAGTGATGCAGATGCCTTATTCTATGTAAATATAGAACACAAGCTGTATTCTAGGAGCCTGGAAGGAAGTCCATCATAAAGATGCAGATGCCTTTTTCTATGTAAATATAGAATACAAGCTGTACTCTAGGAGCCTGGAAGGAGGTCCATCATAGGGATGCAGATGCCTTATTCTATGTAAATATAGAATACAAGCTGTATTCTAGGAGCCTGGAAGGAGGTCCTTCATAGTGATGCATGTCATGGCTCACTTGGCAGTCATCTGGGACTTGGACAGATGTCTGTCACAGACTGTTGACACAAGAGACGATACCTGGGGGTTTGGGGCTCCCAGACACCCTGTTATACTGTTATAAGGTTATATTGTTATTTTGTGGTCTAGGGGATAAAGTATTATAAGTTTACCCCTTAGCATATTCCCATCCCTTCCATGTTTAGGCTCATTGTAATGGGTGTCATGTGAGGGAGCTGGTGGGATGTGTTGGTTGTATGTTTGTGAAACATTGTGTGTTGTATTTGTAAATATGAATGTATGTTATTATATTGTAGAGGGGAAGCCCATTGAATACAGCCAAAACCTCCTTTGTTCCCAAAGGCCTGTTAATCCCATTAGCTAAGTGTCCAGCAGAGAACTAACAATGGGAAGCTCACAGCTGGAGAGCAGACAGACAGGCACCCAGAAACAATGGGATGGCCTGAAGGCTTCTCAGCCTTTATAGCATGGGCACAGGAGAACCAAGGTGCTTTCCCCTGGAGATTCAGACCCCAAATGGATTAGTTGGCCCCGCCTAGTGGGTGGACCTGGGCAGGAGTCTCATGGTTCCCACGTAGGGACCCTGCCTGATTGGCCAGAGGCAGTTAGGGGCTGACTAAAGGTAGCCCTTCCTGGTAATTATGTATGCCTGTTTAAAAGATGTTGTTTTCCAAATAAAGTGGTTCATAATTTTCATCAAGACTTTGCATGCAGGTGTATTATTGACCCAGGGGCATATGCTGGTAGAGGAGATCGTTCTGACTCCCTTCCAGGTTCTCCCAGGCACACTACCAAAAGCTGGGACTTATGCTCTTGCATCCGCAAAGAAGGTCCATTGGTCTGAGTCACCCAAATCTTAGGTCTAAAATCTACAGGAGATAAGAGGACTAGGATCCTCTATACTCCATCATCATTGTAGGTTGTGACCATGCAGATGCCTTATTCTATGTAAATATAGACTACAAGCTGTATTCTAGGAGCCTGGAAGGAGGTCCTTCATAGGGATGCAGATGCCTTATTCTATGTAAATATAGAAGTTCACCAAAGGATTAATCTTTTAAAGTGACAGCAGCAGATATAAAAAAAAAAAATATTGAACATGATATAATTAATTTTTATTTTTATATTTATATATTTATATTTATATATTTAAATCAATTAAGTTAGTGATGGGGATTACGTCAGTTCTTTCCTTCTGGGAGGGCAGTTGCCCATTTGCTCCTATGCAGCAGCTGCCCCTGTTCCACACCCCCAGAGGTACCTACATAGGTACCCGGTACTAACAAACAGAAACACTGCATTCAAGTACATTTGTTAACCCTATACTAACCTCCCAGCCACACTGCAGAGATTCACAGCAGCACTGCCTGAAGCTGCTTCCTTGCAATAGGAACAAAAGAATACACCACCCACGATGCTCTGCTGCCAACCCCAGACTTTGCAACAATGTTGTAGCTGCCTCTGACTGGCCATAACGAATTATGAATGTCATGCTAATTTAACTTTGATTTTCAGGGGCGTTTCTTCTCAAAATCAACTGATGAAATTTGCACATTTTATGGTAAGTTTATTAATGTTTATTTTAGGATTGTTTTCATGCAGCAATTGTTTGCATACACCACTGATTATCCTCTATCAGATGTATTCTTAATCCAGGAAACTTCTATTTAACTGTAACTGAAGGGTATAGTTCTCCAAAGCATGTTTCACATTTAAGGAATGTTGTTTGGAAGAGCTATATATATATTTAAAAGGCAGCTATGTTCCAAACCTTTCTATCATACACAAAAAGTGATTGCAAACATCTTTTTTGTATATGGAATAAGTGGTAGAAACATTTCACAAGGGTAGGTTGTTTTGTTCCTCTCTGGTTGGGCATGTTACAGGAATGCAAATTCTTTGATCTATTATTTTGAATGTAAACCTAGGTAATAAGACTTTATTTAAACTTTTGAATCCAATGGTTTTTTAAAATCTATTTCTTTACTGCTGTAGTATTAATTTCTTTCTTTTTTATCTTACACCTGTTGCATACAAATACATCAAAGCATTCAATCACACACACATTATTATGAATTAAAATCACAAGATAAAAGATTTCATCATTATAACCAGATTTTGTCCAGTATTTTAAAACAGACTCAAATTATAGAGCATTGTAACACATTATATAGAACAATAGTGTCTAAAAAAAGTCCCTGTTTTACTTGTATGAAGAGAGATAAAAAAAAAAAGGATATATGTTTAGTACATAAACACACCACTTAAAATAAAATATATACATAAAGGGGAACATATCCAAACTGACCATTCACTATGATCCTCAATGGATTCCTCGTAAACTGGAATACTGCACACTAGTGTAGTCCTAAAAGCTTACTAGTAGCCCTATATATACGGAGTAAACAATCAAAAATCGCTATTTGTTCCTCTTATAGAACTTTAGATATTTAATGAATTCTTCAACAGTATTTTCTATGAGATTGTATAATATTTAGTTAATTAGTTTAGAAAAGGAGGAATAAAAGTATAACTAAATGCTAGATACAACATATTTTTCCCCATAGGCAGCATCTATGTTACTTCAAAATGTTCATTTTAATTAACTTTTGGTAATTAGTTAGTTGCAGCCATATGTTCCTCCAAAGAATAGTTTTAAAATTATAAAAATAACATCAATTGCACCTATAAGAGCAAAAAACTGTAGATATGTCTTTACCAAAGGCTTAGATTTTAATTATTTATTAGTTAATATCTAACAGCCTTATTAAATTGCGATACAGCAAATTTAAAAGGGCTCTATTTAAGCAAACAGCATATTTTTTTTACAGAAGTTTTTAGTTAGTGAACTTCTATCCAAAAGCAAGGTGTTCGCTAACTAAAACGTTCTGTAAAAAAAATATGCTGTGTGCTTAAATAGAGTCCCTTTAAATTTGACGAATCACAATAAGGCTGCAAGTCTTTGACAAAGCTGTAGTTGTGGCGAAACGACAGTCAAGCTCAAGTTTTTAGGAGTTTTTAAATTAATGATATATTTATGATTTTAAAACAAATGTTTGGAGGAAATACTTAATTCTTAAAACTTAATAGTTCTGGCATTATATTATCAGCTGTGTAAAAAGTCTTCAATGTCCTTTCTAATGTCTTATTTAGTTGATAATCACAGTGAGTAAGTACTTATTCATATGCCCCAATAACTATTAATATATACAGATCTATCATGAAATTGATAAAAATAATATATGTTTGATTTAGTTGGGTTATGGCTCTGGCTATGGTATTTATGCCTTCTTTGATTTAGTATATTGAAGCTTTAGCATTTAGGAGAAGTGAGGTTTCTTATAAGGATAGATAGAAAATGTTTGATTATTTTAATGTATTATTTTTCATGAACAGTTTTCATAGCTTTGTTTTGTATTACCAAAATAATGTGGATTTTTTTAAAGGGCCGTGCTGTATGATGAAAACAAATACATATTTGACAAAACTTGAGATTTTCTTTTACAAATATTTTATGCTCAGGACATTTATAACTGCTTACGTTATACATTTGTTAATACTTTGCAATCATGTAAGGTTTTTCCCAAAACTACAACAGTCTTTTACTCACAAGCCCTGTTTGTCTTAATATAAACTTGACTTGTTAAATCTTCAAGGCTTCATTTTGTAGGTGAACTGATTGAAACTTGTATCTTTGACCTCCTGAGAACATTTGGGTTTGGTAAAGTTTATGCGCATAAAAAAAATCCCTGCAAGAAAGTCGAAACCTGAGCTCTTTTTGAACCCCAAACAAGTTTTACTTCAAAAGGAAGTTGTTCAAAAGTATCCTCAGTCGACCTAGATAATATCAACACAAGTCAGCATCAGCTGACTAATATTAATTGTTATAAACAAAAACAAAAAAGAGAGCTAAAAACTCCTGCACACAACAAAATTAGAAAAACCCAAATAAGTATAATCAAGCCTGGGTGAGTGCACCATGTATATTGCAGTTACACAGAAAAAATATATTTTTTGTTATTTACCTTCCAGGACCTGTTCTTATTTATTCTGATTGGTTTACATTTGTTTATGGTATAGTTTTGTTGATACATTTTCATTGTGTTGGTTTTCCCTTGAAGAAGCTTATTTACTAAACGTGTTAAGGGCATTTTGCTTGCTGGGTGATTTTATCTACTATGTAGGTGTACTGGTTTACAGTATTAATTATAGTTTCATAATAAAATTAAATATAAAAAAAAAGAATATTGTAATGTTAAAGAACCATTGTAGATCTATAGTCAACATATTTTAAAATATCATATTGGATATTTGAATATCAACTATATTACAAAATATTTCTCTGTTAATTTTATGGCTTGGCATTTCCAACCCGGCTATTCTATATATCTCAGTAATTTGTATTCTGTTTCTTAAATAGTATAAATAATGTCTGCGGATTCATTGCCAAAAAGCAGTGAATATCTTTGAACTCCTTTATGGTACTATGGAGATTTAGGTGGAGCTACCAGTGGTGCAGGTGGTGCAGTGCACAGTGGCCCTTCTCAGTGCTGTGTATTTCTTTTTTTTACTGTAGAGTTTTTCTGCTGAAGCTCCAAGAGGTGGCAATGTGGAGCAGTTCAGCATGCTAGGGATGTGTATCAGGAAAGAGGTGAGAGATCAATGGCTGGAACACAGCAAACGGCAAGGTGATGGGTTCTGCAGGTGGGTGCTATCAGGGGTTGGGTGCTGTGTGTGGATGGAAATTGAGACTGAGTGAGTTGGTACTGGTGTAGGGGCCCAGCGCAAAAGTCCCTCTTTGGGAAGGGGGCCCCAAAAAGTTTTTTTCATCGAGGCCCTCCATTCTCTAGCTCCACCATTGTTAGAAACATATTTTTTTACTATATAGGCTGCTACCTTGTTAAATTATAAATTGTCATTAGCTTAATATTAATTATTAATAATTAAACTTGATAGTGGGCAATCTATCAATCTTTTTTCAGTTTTAGTACATGCACACATTTTGTGAATACAGAAGATTTCATTAATAATATCACTTACAGAATCACCTTTTGGGAAAAAGAGATAATAAAGACTAGACTTTCCTGGATGTTTCCGGGCACTGACTAATTCTGATGGGGGTCTCAGGGGCGATACTAATAAATGGAAAGTAAAATCCCACACTTGTTATGACATGTATTTTTTATGTTCCTTATTTGCAGACCTGAGCAGGACATTTTCCACCCTTTTCAATAAATCAGTTTATACACAATACGAAAACGTATTTTACTGTATTTAAAATGGCTGACTGTTAAAAGATGATTGGCGACATAAAACGGTGAGCAGATTCTGGTTGTATGAACATAATAAAACTAACTTGCCTTAAAGGGCCACTAAAGTTTCGGGAAACGTTCACACCTTTAAGTTATGCAGTTATGTAATCCATGAACTTAAAGGCATCAGAGAAAATCTTACATTTAGGAGATCTGTTTGTTTTTTATTAGATAGTTAGTTGGCTTATAGCTTGAGGTAGAGGGTTGCTGCTACAACCAGCTATGTCAATTAAAAACATCCAAATGGGAGCAAACAGTTGAATAATACGATTTTCTTATTCTCCATAACACCAACCAGCAGTTTAAAAAAGTCACTGCAGTTCAGCAGTATATCCAGTAAAAAAAAAACAGACTACACTTTTTAACGGAGTAGCTTGAGCAATGGATACATCAACAGGTTTAAACACTCATCAGAGGCTATTAGTGCTAATATGAAGCTAATACCACGTGCGTCTAGTCTTTTCCTATGAGCACATCAATAAAGCACTCAATAATGTACATGTATATATCTATTTATGCATGCAAATTCTTATATTCTTCTCATTGTATTGTGTTCATCTGATTTAACTAATTTCTTTGATTTCTAATCTGATTTGTATTCACAACCCATGTGTCACCTTTCTTTTAGTCCTGGGATTTAACTTTCTTTAGTATAAAAGATTTAGGAAGGTTTCCTTACACTACATATTCTAGGTACTTCTCCTTTTTTTGTGGTTAATACTACGTCTGAGTAATTCTCTTTTTGTAGCTACAAAGCTCACGTTTCTGTGAATGTGTCATACTGAAGACTGAGAATGGACAGATACTTAATGTCACTGAGACTTCTAACCTTTCAACAACTCTCTCTCTCTTGTTCTCTCCTTATCTCTCTTTCTTGCTTTCTCTCTTTCCTTATCTCTCTCTCTTTCCTAATCTTTCTCTCTCCTTATCTATCTTTCTCGCTCTCTCTCTTTCCTTATCTCTCTCTCTCACCTTATTTTTCGCTCTTTCCTTTTTTTTTTCTCTCTCCTCCCTCTTTCTTTCTCTCTTATAGGTCTGGTTACCTACTCAGAGGGCAACCTCTTTTAGCCACTTGTGCCCTTCACAGGGAGAAATATCCTGTAGTATATCAGTCTGGTCTCACTCAAAAGAGTGATCCAACCCCAAAATACCAGGCAATTCTACCCTGAACAGGAGAAACAGCAAACCCCGGACGCGTTTCGTCCTCTGTGGGCCTCGTCAGTGAGGTGCAGCTGTACTCCCGAAGGCACAGTGAGCAAGGAGTCCACGTCTGGACTAGATCTATAAAGCAAACCTACTTAGGTGATGTTTGTTCTCAGAGGAGCACCTCTACTCTATTTGTTTAAACAACAACACACACAACTTTATGGGAAATGTAGTCTTCATTTTATTTATTTTCTTAGTTGATTATGTCTGCTACTTTAATATCAAATACAAATTATCCAAACTTCATACAGCTGTATGGGTCCTATTTGGAGAGCCATCAGAAAGTGGAGCATCCAAATACTTAAATAATATAAGGGAGTAAAAACTGCATCTGCATCCTATATATAACAGTATTAATCCTTGTTACTGTAACAAGATGGCTGGAGGCCATACTTTTCGTAATGAAATACTTTGTTTGCTAATTGATCTATTTTTGACTTGGCACTAGACTTTGTATCATTCATTTTTATTCACATTATCTTCTTAATTGTTTTTGTTGTTCATTTATGTTCCTTATTCTTTGATTACACACAGTCGCTTGCAGTCTCTTCATAATGTTAATTTCTTATACTACACCTTTTTTTTAATAATTAAATAGACTAATCACACAGTTTACACTTGTGGGTGTGTGTGTCTCTCACCTGTGTCCCCTGTCCCCCTGTGTTTACACTTGTGGGTAATCATGTCGATAATAGGTCACAAGTTACATGGTTACATAGTAATTGAGGTTGAATAAAGACTTCAGTCCATCATGTTCAACCTTTTTAGATCTTTTCTGATCATTATAATATGTGTATTATTTGTTACCTGGTAACAATTGTTAATTGCTAATTATTAAATATTAATTGATCCAGAGGAAGGCAAACAAACTTTGCCAATTGTTTTCCTGGATCAATACTCCCTCTCTAATTATCCATGATAACCCTGAATTCCCTTTTTAATTAGAAATAAATCTAGTCCCCTTTTAAAGTTATCTATTGAATCCGCTGTCACCACCTCCTTTGGTAGAGAATTCCACAGATTAACCACCCTTACTGTGAAGAACCCTTTTCTTTCTTTGAGGTGGAATCTTTTTACTTCTAACCTCAAGGGATGTCCTCTTGTCAGTTGAGAACCTCGGCACAAAAAGCTTCCTTGACAAATCTTTATACTGACCCTGGATGTATTTATATAAGGTAATCATATCCACTCTAGAGAAAATACGTTTTATTCCATTAGTCTTTCTTCATAGACTACATCCCTACTAAATTTGGGCTACGTGTAAATCCATGAATGGCGAAAATTCACGCGTCAATATCGCGCTCGCCAGTGGCATGCGGTACTGCTGCTCCAGACTACAGGTAAGGTGGCGTTAGGGTTACAGGTTTTAGGCTTAGGCTTAGGGTTAGAGGTTACAGGTGAGAGACACGCACACACAGGGAGACAGGGGACACAGGTGAGAGAGACACACACACACACACAGGGGGACAGGGGACACAGGTGAAAGACACACACACAGGGGGACATGGGACACAGGTGAGAGAGACACATACACACAGGGGGACAGGGGACACAGGTGAGAGAGACACACACACAGGGGGACAGGGGACACAGGTGAGAGAGACACACACACACACACACAGGGGGACAGGGGACACAGGTGAGATACACACACACACAGGGGGGAAAGGGGACACATGTGAGAGACACACACACACAGGGGGGACAGGGGACACAGGTGAGATACACACACACACAGGGGGGAAAGGGCACACGTGTGAGATACACACACACACAGGGGGGAAAGAGGACACAGGTGATAGATACACACACACACAGGGGGACAGGGGACACAGGTGAGACACACACACAGGGGGACAGGGGACACAGGTGAGATACACACACACACACACAGGGGGGAAAGGGGACACATGTGAGATACACACACACACAGGGGGGAAAGGGGACACAGGTGAGAGATACACACACACACAGGGGGACAGGGGACACAGGTGAGATACACACACACAGGGGGACAGGGGACACAGGTAAGACACACACACACAGGGGGACAGGGGACACAGGTGAGATACACACACACACACAGGGGGACAGGGGAGACAGGTGAGATACACACACACACAAGGGGACAGGGGACACAGGTGAGAGACACACACACACAGGGGGACAGAGGACACAGGTGAGACACACACACACAGGGGGACAGGGGACACAGGTGAGATACACACACACACGCAGGGGGACAGAGGACACAGGTGAGAGACACACACACACACAGGGGGGAAAGGGGACACAGGGGAGAGACAAACACACAGGGGGACAGGGGACACAGGTGAGACACACACACACACACACAGGGGGGAAAGGGGACACAGGTGAGAGACACACACACACAGGGGGACAGGGGACACAGGTGAGATACACACACACACACAGGGGGGAAAGGGGACACAGGTGAGAGACACACACACACAGGAGGACAGGGGGCACAGGTAAGACACACACACACAGGGGGACAGGGGACACAGGTGAGATACACACACACAGGGGGACAGGGGACACAGGTGAGAGATGCACACACACAGGGGGACAGAGAAAACAGGTGAGAGACACACATACAGGGGGACAGGGGACACAGGTGAGAGACACGCACACACAGGGGGACAGGGGACACAGGTGAGAGACACACACACAGGGGGACAGGGGACACAGGTGAGAGACACACACACACACACAGGGGGACAGGGGACACAGGTGAGACACACACACACAGGGGGACAGGGGACACAGGTAAGACACACACACAGGGGGACAGGGGACACAGGTGAGACACACACACACAGGGGGGAAAGGGGACACAGGTGAGAGACACACACACAGGGGGGAAAGGGGACACAGGTAAGACACACACAAAGGGGGACAGGGAACACAGGTGAGACACACACACACAGGGGGACAGGGGACACAGGTGAGATACACACACACACAGGGGGACAGGGGACACAGGTAAGACACACACACAGGGGGACAGGGGACACAGGTGAGACACACACACACACAGGGGGGAAAGGGGACACAGGTGAGAGACACACACAGGGGGACAGGGGACACAGGTGAGACACACACACACAGGGGGACAGGGGACACAGGTGAGATACACACACACAGGGGGACAGGGGACACAGGTGAGAGACACACACACAGGGGGACAGGGGGCACAGGAAAGACACACACACACAGGGGGACAGGGGACACAGGTGAGATACACACACACACAGGGGGACAGGGGACACAGGTGAGAGACACACACACACACACACACACACAGGGGGACAGGGGACACAGGTGAGAGACACACACACACACACACACACAGGGGGACAGGGGACACAGGTGAGAGACACACACACACACACACACAGGGGGACCGGGGACACTGGTGAGAGACACACACACACAGGGGGGCAGGGGACACAGGTGAGAGACACACACAGGGGGACAGGGACACAGGTGAAAGACACACACACACAAGGGGGACAGGGGTCAGAGGTGAGCGACACACACAGGGGGACAGGGGACACAGGTGAGAGACACACACACACAAGGGGGACAGGGGTCAGAGGTGAGAGAGACACACAAACACACACACACACGAGGGGCAGGTCACACAGGTGAGAGACACGCACACACACAGGGGGACAGGGGATACAGGTGAGAGACACACACACAAGGGGGGCAGGGGACACAGGTGAGAGACACACACACACAGGAGAAAAGGGGACACAGGTGAAAGACCCACAAACACGAGGGGACAGAGGACACAGGTGAGAGACACACACACACAGGGGGACAGGGGACACAGGTAAGACACACACACAGGGGGACAGGGGACACAGGTGAGACACACACACACAGGGGGGAAAGGGGACACAGGTGAGAGACACACACAGGGGGACAGGGAACACAGGTGAGAGACACACAGGGGGACAGGGGACACAGGTAAGACACACACACAGGGGGACAGGGGACACAGGTGAGAGACACACACAGGGGGACAGGGGACACAGGTGAGATACACACACACAGGGGGACAGAGGATACAGGTGAGAGACACACACACAGGGTGCAGGGGACACATGTGAGAGACACACACACACACACACAGGGGGACAGGGGACACAGGTGAGACACACACACACACACACACACAGGGGGACAGGGGACACTGGTGAGAGACACACACACACAGGGGGGCAGGGGACACAGGTGAGAGACACACACACACAGGGGGACAGGGGACACAGGTGAGAGACACACACACACAGGGGGCAGGGGACACAGGTGAGGGACACAAACACAGGGGGACAGGGGACACAGGTGAGAGAGACACACACACAAGGGGGACAGGGGTCAGAGGTGAGAGACACACACAGGGGGACAGGGGACACAGGTGAGACACACACACACAGGAGGACAGGGGGCACAGGTAAGACACACACACATACAAGGGGGACAGAGGACACAGGTGAGAGACACACACACACAGGGGGGAAAGGGGACACAGGTGAGAGACACACACACACACAGGGGGACAGAAGACACAGGTGAGACACACACACACACACACACACAGGGGGACAAGGGACACAGGTGAGAGACACACACACACAGGGGTGACAGGGGACACAGGTGAGAGACACACACACAGGGGGACAGAAGACACAGGTGAGACACACACACACACACACACAGGGGGACAGGGGACACAGGTGAGATACACACTCACAGGGGTGACAGGGGACACAGGTGAGAGACACACACACAGGGGGACAGAAGACACAGGTGAGACACACACACACACACACACAGGGGGACAGGGGGCACAGGTGAGAGACACACACACAGGGGGACAGGGGATACAGGTGAGACACACACACATAGGGGGGCACAGGAAACAGGTGAGAGTCAGACACACACAGGGTGCAGGGGACACATGTGAGAGACACACACACACAGGGGGGGCAGGGGACACAGGTGAGACACACACACACACACACACACAGGGGGACAGGGGACACTGGTGAGAGACACACACACTCAGGGGGGCAGGGGACACAGGTGAGAGACACACACACACAGGGGGCAGGGGACACAGGTGAGGGACACAAACACAGGGGGACAGGGGACACAGGTGAGAGACACACACACACAAGGGGGACAGGGGTCAGAGGTGAGAGACACACACGGGGGGACAGGGGACACTGGTGAGAGACACACACACACAAGGGGGACAGGGGACACAGGTGAGAGACACACACACACACACGCACACACGAGGGGCAGGTCACACAGGTGAGAGACACACACACACAGGGGGACAGGGGACAAAGGTGAGAGACACGCACACACACAGGGGGACAGGGGACACAGGTGAGAGACACACACACAGGAGAAAAGGGGACACAGGTGAAAGACCCACAAACACGAGGGGACAGAGGACACAGGTGAGACACACACACACAGGGGGACAGGGGACACAGGTGAGAGACACACACACACAGGGGGACAGGGGGCACAGGTAAGACACACACACATACAAGGGGGACAGGGGACACAGGTGAGACACACACACACAGGGGGGAAAGGGGACACAGGTGAGAGACACACACACACAGGGGGACAGGGGACACAGGTGAGAGACACACACACAGGGGGACAGGGGACACAGGTAAGACACACACACAGGGGGACAGGGGACACAGGTGAGACACACACACACACACAGGGGGGAAAGGGGACACAGGTGAGAGACACACACAGGGGGACAGGGGACACAGGTGAGACACACACACACAGGGGGACAGGGGACACAGGTGAGATACACACACACACAGGGGTGACAGGGGACACAGGTGAGAGACACACACACAGGGGGACAGGGGGCACAGGTAAGACACACACACACAGGGGGACAGGGGACACAGGTGAGATACACACACACACAGGGGGACAGGGGACACAGGTGAGAGACACACACACACACACACAGGGGGACAGGGGACACAGGTGAGAGACACACACACACACACACACACAGGGGGACAGGGGACACAGGTGAGAGACACACACACACACACACACACAGGGGGACCGGGGACACTGGTGAGAGACACACACACACAGGGGGGCAGGGGACACAGGTGAGAGACACACACAGGGGGACAGGGACACAGGTGAAAGACACACACACACAAGGGGGACAGGGGTCAGAGGTGAGCGACACACACAGGGGGACAGGGGACACAGGTGAGAGACACACACACACAAGGGGGACAGGGGTCAGAGGTGAGAGAGACACACAAACACACACACACACGAGGGGCAGGTCACACAGGTGAGAGACACGCACACACACAGGGGGACAGGGGATACAGGTGAGAGACACACACACAAGGGGGGCAGGGGACACAGGTGAGAGACACACACACACAGGAGAAAAGGGGACACAGGTGAAAGACCCACAAA
>JAPZIH010000559.1:0-17483 GCA_027410445.1 Discoglossus pictus
AGAGACGCAGGGGAAGAGAGACGCAGGGGAAGAGAGACGCAGGGGAAGAGAGACGCAGGGGAAGAGAGACGCAGGGGAAGAGAGACGCAGGGGAAGAGAGACATGGGGGAAAAGAGACACAGGGGAAGAGAGACACAGGGGAAGAGAGATGCAGGGGAAGGACAGGAGAAGGGGAAGGGGGTCACAGGGGAAGATGCGGGGAAGGGGAAGAGAGACACAGGGGAAAAGAGACACAGGGTAAGCAGAGGAGGCGGGGAAGTGGTCGTTTTGGGATCATTTCTACCAGTGCAGTGAGCGCCTTCGGCGCTCCTTGCCTAAGTCGTAGGGGGTTGTAGGGATGAGTGCCTATGGCGCTCATCTCCACCAGTGCAAGGAGCGCCTTTGGTGCTTCTTGTCAGCAACTGTGGCCCTCGCTTCGCAAGCGTTAGCAATGACCCGCATGCTGAGAACTATATATGTGATATTTCATGTATAACGTGCCAACATATTCCATACATAAATTAGGTTCAGACAAAGATAAATACAAATGAACATATAGCAAAGCAAGGAGGGCCCAGTCTTTGAGCCTCGGATCCAGTGTCCATGGCGCATTCCCAAAGTACTTAGGATAGAAACTCGCAGACTTACAATCTAAGGGATAGTGGGTGGTAAAAGAGGGAGAGAGAGGTGATAAGTGTGTAAGGGTGGAAGGTGATACGCTTCTTTAAATAGATGCGTTTTAAGTGAGGTTTTAAATTTTTTGAGGCAAGAGGATAATCTGGTTGAGCGAGGCAAGGATTTCCAGAGACTAGGGGCAGCATAAGAATAGTCCTAGAGGTGGGAGTGAGAGGAGGTGACAAGAGTGGTAGAAAGAAGAAGGTCATTAGCAGAACGAAGAGGGCGGTGGGGAGTATTTGGAGATGAGAGCAGAGATGTAAGGGGGAGTGCTATTGTCGAGGCTTTTGTAAGTTAGGGTCTTGATTTTAAATGTTATTCTTGAGGCTAAGGGAAGCCAGTGGAGTGATTGACAGAGAAGTGATGCCGACACTGAGCGTTGTGTGCGGAAGATGAGTCTAGCAGAGGCGTTCATAATGGATTGAAGTGGAGATAGTCGGGTGGTGGGTAGGCCAGCAAGAAGCGAGTTGCAGTAGTCCAGTCGAGAGATGATGAGAGAGTGTATAAAGATTTTAGTTGTGTCTTGGGTATAATCAGGCCACAGCTTTATTAACATAACATGTATCCACTAACCATGGGTAGCTGCACACCTTCCCCAGGACGGAGCTCATCACAGCCCAGAGGTCTCATGGAACCCTGTGCCCAAGCAACCTTTGGCCTTGGCTCAAACCGGATACCTTACCCGCTGCTAATGAGCTCTGCCCTAAGGTGATGCCGCACCCCACCAAAGCTGTGACAACATAAAAACATTACATAAATACATAACACTGAAGAGGGTGCGATGCTCTTTATTCCCCAACTGCTTAAGTGACACCAGGGCGGGAAACTAGCCCCTATATGCCTTCCCTAGCCACATCTCCCACTTAAAACAGCCAATGGTTCCCCAGCACACAGCCAGGTCAAAAGCCCCTTTGTTGCTCAGCAGTCTCCAGGGGCTCTTTTCCTGAGAGCTTACAGTGTGTAAAGGAGATGAAGAGGAGACACAAGAGGGAAAGGGGAAAGAACCTGTGGGCATCTCAAATCTTCTCAAATATTTTGTTCTTATCATTTCAAATCTTCATTCAATGTCAGAGGATACAGAGAATATTCCAGAAAACTGAATTCAGTTTCCCTTTGGGTTAGATTTCAATATATCATGGGGTGCAGCGCTGTAGAAAAGAAAAATATTTAAAGAACAATGGAGTTCAGCACACGTGAATGGCGTGTCTGATCTGTCATGGAGTCACGTGAATTATTAATCTTATATTTCCCGGATGATTCCCTGTCACTTCTGTAGTTGTGGATTATAAAGAATATTAGAACCTACAACCTCTGAAATCCCATATTTATAATAATCCTATTGCTAAAATCTTATAATGAGCAAAATATTAAGAAGATAAAACAAAAGTAGCCTTTACCTGTTATGGGGTACGTACTGTAGTCGGAGCCCCATCATTTTTCTGCTTAATTACTAGAACTTAAAAGGAATCTTGAATGAAAAAAATGGAGTAATCCTTAGTGTAATTTCCTCCAGTAGGAGTAAGTCTACAAAGTCTCTTTATGTTGATAAATCAGATACACAACTAAATCAATGGCTCGTCCAAGGAATAATAATTGTATATGATAATAATGAATTAAATAGTTTGCATATTACCAATTTCAATTACTTCAAGAGTATTATGTATAATGTAAAACATGGAGCTACAGGTTTCTGTACATTAGACATATTCATTTGTGGATCCTCTGTCCCTACTTCTGGGCTTTGTGATGTCATCTACTGAGACAAATGCTTCATAAACATCTACCGAGGTACAAAGGTGCACAACTCCGATACTCACCAAGACAACACTCCTAACATAATTACTCACACGAGTTCTATATACTGAAAAAATATCAATACTCAGACATTCATTAATATGAAAACACCGCCCCTTTAGTGGTGATGGTTCTGAAAGCAACTAAAGCTAATCTTATACTAACCTCACAGATGAACGTATTCATTATTTGACTCCTGTGGGACTCCTGTGGGACTCATGTGGGACTCTTGTGGGTCTCTTGTGGGACTCATGTGGGACTCTTGTGGGACTCTTGTGGGTCTCATGTGGGACTCTTGTGGGTCTCTTGTGGGACTCATGTGGGACTCATGTGTGACTCATGTGGGACTCTTGTGGGACTCATGTGGGACTCATGTGGGACTCTTGTGGGTCTCTTGTGGGACTCATGTGGGACTCTTGTGGGTCTCTTGTGGGACTCATGTGGGACTCTTGTGGGTCTCTTGTGGGACTCATGTGGGACTCATGCGTGACTCATGTGGGACTCTTGTGGTTCTCATGTTGTACTCATGTGGTAATCATGTGGGACTCATGTGGGACTCATGTGGTACTCATGTGGGACTCATGTGGGACTCATGTGGGACTCTTGTGGGACTCATGTGGTACTCATGTGGGACTCATGTGGTAATCATGTGGGACTCATGTGGGACTCATGTGGGACTCTTGTGGGACTCATGTGGTACTCATGTGGTAATCCTGTGGGACTCATGTGGGACTCATGTGGTACTCATGTGGTAATCATGTGGGACTCATGTGGGACTCTTGTGGGACTCATGTGGTACTCATGTGGTAATCATGTGGGACTCATGTGGGACTCATGTGCTAATCATGTGGGACTCATATGGGACTCATGTGGGACTTATGTGGGACTCATGTGGGACTCATGTGGGACTCATGTGGTACTCATGTGGTAATCATGTGGGACTCATGTGGGACTCATGTGGTAATCATGTGGGACTTATGTGGGACTCATGTGGGACTCATGTGGTAATCATGTGGGACTTTTGTGGGACTCTTGTAGGACTCATGTGGTACTCATGTGGGACTCATATGGGACTCATGCGGTAATCATGTGGGACTTATGTGGGACTCGTGTGGGACTCGTGTGGGACTCATGACTATACCGATTTACACATACAGTAATAGTAAGTTTAAAAAATTAAATAACAGAGTACACCTTGGTTCTGCTTCTTCTAAAATTAGACAGTCAGTTATATTATTTCAATTGGTATAATCTACTTTTCTGCATATACATATAACCTAATCCCCAGTTATTAAACCTACCTTTATCTATGATATATCTCAGTCTCCATGTGCATGGTAGAGTTTCCTCCTTTAAGGCTTCTTATAGTCATGTTTATAGGACACCGGCACTGGGCTATGCAGCTCCTTATATAGTGCCCGGGGCTCTGTGACATCATCTATTATGACACATCTGTGATGTAAGAAGTTGTTTGTTACCCAGAGTGTCAAGCTCAGCCTTGTGATGTCTGCCATTAGACAACTCTTCATCCCAATGCTCTCCAACATATTATAAAGGGCCTGTAGGCCACTCAAGGCTTCCTGAGGTTCGAATAGGAGGGGCCACTTGACCTGGCAAGACTGGGTGTGGATAGGAGGTGGCTAGCTGGGGAGGTGGAGCCATTTATAGGTCTTTTGCCACCATTTTCCACCAATATGCCCCCAGCTAGCCATGTGAGTAGATGTAGCATTGCCTCCATTTCTTTATTTCCTTTTTTTTTTGTCTTTACTCCTCTTCTTCTTCTCTCCTCACCTGGTAGCTGTCCACGGATACAGATCCTGGTGCTGCGGGTGAGATGTCAGGGGCAGACGGCCTCTAGTGTCACACAGCAATGCTCGCAGGCTGTTCCTGCGGCTCTTCAGGGATCTGGGGTGGATTAGCAGCTGGGGACACGGGCAGGCATCCCCCAAGGCAGAGGATGCTGGCAAGCTGAGCAGCAGCACCTTTGAGGTCCCCTGGCTTGGGTACACGGCGCTACATCGTCAGATAACGCTGTTAGCCCAGGGGATTATGGGATTGACAGTCTTTCACTGCGGGCATGCCAGACAGCATGGAGACTTCATGGCTCTGCAAATTGTCAGTGACAGTTCACACTCTTAGCAGATCACTGACAAGTAATTCATTAGACACCCCCCCCCTCCCTTGTTTTCACCAGATCTTTGCCTTTAGGGCCACAAGGGAAGTGTACAGTTAGGGTAAATGTGAGATATGTAACAAAATGGATGAAGGTGCCCCTCTTATCAAACCTCCATATATAGTATCATAAGTTTAATTATATAGTAGCATTGAGCACATAGGGTGGTATTCATTCATATGTATATTATAACAAGTGTATTGGATTTGGCATACACAGTATATGTTTGGGTAGGGGGTAGCCCAGTTATAGAGCTTTTCATCCTTTTACTGTTAAGCCCTGTATGCCGTACGTTTTCAATATGGTAAGTTGGTACTTTTCTTTACCATATATTCAGGTCGGGTTACCAGGGGCTGTCTAAAGGGTTAGTTGATGTAGGCGGAGAGGCCTTATTGAGCTCTTCTTGATGTGACGGTGCTCTAGTCTTGTGTTTTGGGGTGCTATTGCTTTCTGATTATACTTATACCACCTTCTACACTATGGTCTTGGGGCTGTTTCAATTGGAGTCCTGAAGGTGGGTCTAGGGTAGATGTGACAAAACCAAGGCATAGAAGAGGTGTTTGCGTCTGGTATTATTAGACATAGATGCTATAGGCTACCGAGGTGATATGCAGATGAGCGTTTTATATATATGTGTAATTTTGTTTCTCATGTTCTTTTCTCACACAGGTTCTACTCTAGTTATGGTATTGGATTTGGCGTTTTTTCTGTTGGGAGGCTTTGTACCACTTTTAGCAGATTTTCAAATACAGTCGTGGTTCGGTTCAGAGGGTCTGGCTTAGTGCTATCCTATCTTGGGTTATTTTTTTGTTCATCTAAGTATGTCGTATAATCCTCAGTGGTTTGAGTATCTACGGGTACAGTATGCATCGGTGGTGGTCATTTTTCTTCTTCTCATTGCACTATTGTGTCTAAATTAATGAAGGACTTGAAAGGATGGTTGTGTGTGGTCTTAGGTGGTATCACTCCTGTATCCCCTGTGGTTTTATCACTCTTTGATCATTCAGGGGTGTATCATAAGCTATGGTGATGGTGTCAGTAAAACAGACGTTTAATCTCAGTATGTAGAATCCCGTTTGGGACTATGTTGTCAGAAACACTGTGCTCGGTACCGATAATGGAGCATATAGGGTAGAGAATCGACCAGGTTTTGGGACGGGATGACTGACTGGTTCCTCTTAGGTGAGTGCCTCAGAAGGCTGGCCGGAGTTTGACGATGGACCGTTTGTGCGCTGGGTATGCATGTAGGTTTGCGACTAGTGCATTGGCAAGGTTGAGGGTTCTCGGTAACCCAAGGCTCAGAGGAGGTGTCCCCCAAAGGCGGGGCATCAGGTAGCAGCGTGGCCTCTTGGAAACAGATCAGGTTAATAGGTCCAGTCGAGGAAATCAATGGAAAAAGCAGGTGGTAAAGGTGAAGAGGAGGTTTGGCAAAGGGACGGCTGGTGACTGGTAGCCTTTTCCCAAGGGCCGATACCACTGTTCTAGAAGGATGCTGAGATACCACTGTTCTGGAATACATATAACCTAATCACACGGTTATTAAACCTACCTTTATCCATGATATATCTCAGTCTCCATGTGCATGGTAGATTTCCCTCCTTTAAGGCTTCTTATAGTCATGTTTATAGGACACCGGCACAGGGCTATTCAGCTGTTCATCTGATGATCTTTATGCTCTGAATGTCTTTGCCTCTCAATACAGCTCTTTATATAGTGCCCGGGCTCTGTGACATCATCTATTATGACACATCTGTGATGTAAGAAGTTGTTTGTTACCCAGAGTGCCCAGCTCCGCCTTGTGATGTCTGCCATTAGACAACTCATCATCCCAATGCTCTCCAACATTTTATGAAGGGCCTGTAGGCCACTCAAGGCATCCTGGGGTTGGAATAGGAGGGGCCACTTGACCTGGCAAGACAGAGTGTAGATAGGAGGTGGCTAGCTGGGGAGGTGGAGCCATTTATAGGTCTTTTGCCACCATTTTCCACCATTATGCCCCCAGCTAGCCATGTGAGTAGATGTAGCATTGCCTCCATTTCTTTATTTCCTTTCTTGTTGTCTTAGCTCTTCATTGCTCATCTTCTCCTTCTCTCCTCACCTGGTAGCTGTCCACGGATACAGATCCTGGTGCTGCGGGTAAGATGTCAGGGGCAGACGGCCTCTAGTGTCACACAGGCTGTTCCTGCGGCTCTTCAGGGATCTGGGGTGGATTAGCAGCTGGGGACACGGGCAGGCATCCCCCAAGGAAGAGGGTGCTTGCAAGCTGAGCAGCAGCACCTTTGAGGTCCCCTGGGCTCAGGAACACAGAGCTACATCATCCGACGATGCTGTTAGCCCAGGGGATTATGGGATTGACAGTCTTTCACTGCGGGCATGCCAGACAGCATGGAGACTTCATGGCTCTGCAAATTGTCAGTGATAGTTCACACTCTTAGCAGATCACTGACAAGTAATCCCTTAGACACCCCCCCCCCCTCCCTTGTTTTCACCAGATCTTGGCCTTTAGGGCCACAAGGGAAGTGTACATTTAGGGTAAATGTGAGATATGTAACAAAATGGATGAAGGTGCCCCTCTTATCAAACCTCCATATATAGTATCATAAGTTTAATTATATAGTAGCATTGAGCACATAGGGTGGTATTGTAATTCGCTATAGAGGGGCATTCATATGTATATTATAACAAGTGTATTGGATTTGGCATACACAGTATATGTTTGGGTAGGGGGTAGCCCAGTTATAGAGCTTTTCATCCTTTTACTGTTAAGCCCTGTATGCCGTACGTTTTCACTATAGTAAGTTGGTACTTTTCCTTACCATTTCCCTTACCCACTCATTGACCAAGCATGTTAGGTAACTTTGTAATTGCCCTGGTACAGTTGCATCGGGGTCAGGGGGCTATTAAGCTTAGCCATATAGGTAATTTAGTGGGTTTTCTGGAACAGTGTAGATGGTCCCTAATTATTTCTCCGGCCTTCTTCTATCTTGCCTCCACATGTCCAGGCTGTTGTATGTTGCCAGTGGTGAAGGCCGTAAGCCTATATGATGTCACGTAAGGTCAGCAGATGATGTTTTGGGGATGGATTTGGGGGGTCATCCAGCAGGGGGAGTTCACAAATCACTCCCAGGGCGTCTAGGAGGGGGGTTAATCCCCTCTTACCTATGATATGGCCATCAGGGACATATCTGTATATAATGGGGAATAAAATAATGTGGTTCTATCATAGTTTAGAGCATGATGTAGTAATATACATGATAGTGGTATAATAAAATGCATTAGGGTACTGCGGCAAGTGCAATACATTTAAGGGTCACTGATGGTCCAGGGGAACCAAGGGGTCAAGCCACACTGCAGCTAGCAGGGTTGGGCCTGGTTAGTACTTGGTTAGGAGACCTCCTAGGCATCTCACAAGCTTTATGCTGTGGGCCACGGTAGAACGAACTGGCAATCCACTCTAGGATATCTGCCATGAGTTCCTGGTGCATCAGGTCTATGGGTTACGTAGTGTTAGACCTGACTGTATGATGTACAAACAGACATGGGTAGGTTTTATACATCCTTTTAAGCCAGAGACCGGGAGAGATTAAAAAGTGCATGCCCAGGATTGTGCGATACCCTAGCCTCATTAAATGTAGCCTGTATCGGCATGGTGACAACTGCGGGCTCCTAATTTGTCCTTGTTTAGATCTAGTGTTATTTTATGCCGTGAGTATGGGTCTGTGACGCAAGCCTGTAAACCATTCTTGCGCCGTTGGACTGGCGGCCGTGTGCGTATTTATTTAGAGATTGTCAGCATTTCGTCTCTGAAAATGTCAAAGTCTTACGGGTCTTTAATGGCGGGGGTACTATCAGTTTCATATTCAGACGTGTGTATTATATTCTTGTCCATGTGAGTTACATTATATGTATTAACTCTTTTAGTGCCAGGATCGGTATATCACGGAAATTCTGAAGGATATCCATTTTGTATGGCAGTTCTGCGAGCCTGAGAGTGTTGGGCTATTTATTTTAATACGTATCTCTACTCCCCATTCATGATTTGTAGGGTGTTATATTTGCATTTTTGGCCGATTTAATAGCGTAAGTATTGCGGGCTACTTGTAGGGTACATTTTTTCACTGCATGGAAAATTATGAGTCTGCCTGTCTTTCAGCTTGGATCAGTGTCCGTAGCGCCTTGCCGTAACACTGCGCTAGGTACAACTTGAGGACTGGGGCAGTACAAATAGGTTATTATTAAAGTGTGTTTGGTGTTTCTTCATACAACGGCACCATGTACAGCTCTTGTTAGTAGCTTGCTTTACAGATTTTCAACATTACTGCCCTTATGGAGTTACCTGGCGTATGGGACCATAAGCCCATATATTCAGTTCGGGGCTGTCTATAGGGTTAGTTGATGTAGGCGGAGAGGCCTTAGAAGTTAGGGGACCAATTCCTCCATATGGGGCTCTTCTTGATGCGACTGTGCTCTAGTCTTGTGTTTTGGGGTGCTATTGCTTTCTGATTATACTTATACCACCTTCTACACTATGGTCTTGGGGCTGTTTCAATTGGAGTCCTGAAGGTGGGTCTAGGGTAGATGTGACAAAACCAAGGCATAGAAGAGGTGTTTGCGTCTGGTATTATTAGACATAGATGCTATAGGCTACCAAGGTGATATGCAGATGAGCGTTTTATATATATGTGTAATTTTGTTTCTCATGTTCTTTTCTCACACAGGTTCTACTCTAGTTATGGTATTGGATTTGGCGTTTTTTCTGTTGGGAGGCTTTGTACCACTTTTAGCAGATTTTCAAATACAGTCGTGGTTCGGTTCGGATGGGTACACTTTTGCACTACTGCAGAGGGTCCGGCTTGGTGCTATCCTATCTTGGGTTATTTTTTTGTTCATCTGAGTATGTCGTATAATCCTCAGTGGTTTGAGTATCTACGGGTATGCATCTGTGGTGGTCAATTTTTTTCTTCTCATTGCACTATTGTGTCTAAATTAATGAAGGACTTGAAAGGTTGGAGTGTGGTCTTAGGTGGTATCACTCCTGTATCCCCCTCTTGTATCACTCTTTGATCATTCAGGGGTGTATCATAAGCTATGGTGATGGTGTCAGTAAATCAGGTGTTTAATCTCAGTATGTAGCATCCCGTTCGGGACTATGTTGTCGGAAACACTGTGCTCGGTACCGATAATGGAGCATATAGGGTAGAGAATTGACCAGGTTTCGGGACGGGATGACTGACTGGTTCCTCTTAGGTGAGTGCCTCATAAGGCTGGCCGGAGTGGGATGATGGACCGTTTGTGCGCTGGGTATGTATGTAGGTTTGCGAGTAGTGCATTGGCAAGGTTGAGGGTTTTCTGTAACCCAAGGCTCAGAGGAGGTGTCCCCCGAAGGTGGGGCATCAGGTAGCAGCGTGGCCTCTCGGAAACAGATCACGTTAATAGGTCCAGACGAGGAAATGAATGGAAAAAGCAGGTGGTAAAGGTGAAGAGGAGGTATGGCAAAGGGACGGCTGTTGACTGGTAGCCTTTTCCCAAGGGCCGATACCACTGGTGCCTGGTCTTGAGATCCAAAGGGTGATCATGTGACCATATGGCTGGTTTTGAGAGCAAAAGGGTGATTGCATGACCATATGCCCACTCTTGGGATCCAAAGGGTGATCATATGACCATGTGGCTGTATACTACGGTTAAGAAAAAACGTCTGAGACAAGTCTGACGCCTTGCGGTCTGTGCGGCCATCTATTTCCCGCTGGTCAGATGGCAGCAAGAGGTTAGTTTGAAAACAGACAAGGTATGTCGACCTCAGGTGGCTGGTCTGGCGATCCAAGGTGATCATTCTATGAGAATGATTCTACACCATTGGGCATATTCCACATTGGAACTTGATACCCACTTACATGGTGCAGAAGCAGCCACTGTAACAGCTATACAGGCTTTTGGAGAATTGGAGGGTCGTGTGCGGTGATGTCCTGGGCTATTAGTAAATCAGACCATGTAGGCGCGTTGCCTCAGTTGCCGATCATGGCCCAGAGCTGGGCGTGGCCCTGGTTCAGATGGATCATGAGCAGATATGGAGCTCAGAGTGCTCATGTTTTAAGAGGGTATGGCCATGGTGCTTTTTTGGGGGGGAGTCTAAAACTCAAAAGTTATTCTGTGCTCTTCTCCATGACAGGTGGTGAGGGGAGTTGCCAGGACAGTGATAAAATCCTACTCTACGTGGTTTGGATGTTCCAACACGGTAGGCCCTGGATGAGGGTTCAGGGCGTAGGGTGCACTGTCTCTGGCCAGGCTCCTCCCCTCACGTGGTTATGCTGATTTATTTATTGTTATGGTTATTACATCATGTTGTGTTTACCAATAAACGCTGTGGCCAGTTGTCTTCCAAGAAGTGGTCTGTGTCTAATCTTTATATTTAATAGGTGATTGGGTATAAACTCTTATGTGCACATACCAACTGGGCCTTGCTTAGGTCATGTACCAGCAGAGGTTCCTATGCACACAAACATACAATGGAGGACAAACACATCCAAAACTTAGACTCTAGAATAAATGTAGGAGCATCCAGACATGATCTTTGTGTATCTGCACTCAGTTTTCTTTTTTTACATCCAACTTTACTGTCCATCAGAGATTTGCCAAATGAGACAGTGACACCCAATAATTTAAAGGACCACTGCAGTTCCAGAACGTGTTTGTCAAATGTGTACCAAGGTAACAGTACAAACCAAGGACATATTTTTAATACAATCGGAATTTTTGAAGACTCTGTTTATCAGAACAATGACCCAGAGATGTGCAACTTCCCCAGGATATGTATGACCAACCCTGGACACTAACCATCCATTTCTTGTTTACCTTGGTATATAGATATAAAAGCATTATGTGTCACAATGGATGACATCACAAAGCCCAATTACTAAAAAGATGTAGGGACTAAAGATTTACAAGTCAAAATCTTAAAGGCATCCTGTAGCCCTATATGCATATGATACTCGAAGAAATAGACTTGGGCACAGATTTTAATTTATTACCTATCTCTTTATGAGAACTGGAGGATGGGGTGTGTGCTTGTAGTTATCAGTGGAGGGAACACGCAGTAGTCCAGAGCCATTGTTTGATCACTGGATAAGGTTGAAATGCATAACACACCCCTCCCTCGCACTGGCCCAGAAACAGATTTCTTGCACCAAAAGAAGGGGCCTCAGCTCTCCAGAAATGTAAATAACCCTCTGACACAACATTACTGTAATTCAACTATTGTTTTCTGTACTTTGAGGATGACCATGAACACCTGAAATTACACAGGCCCAGACCTCTTTTTGAAAGAAGAAGCCACTTTCAAAAGAATATTCTGTGCTCCTTCCAATCCTCCATATGTCCCTCTACCCCATTTGGACAAACATCTCCCTCCTAATCACATTCATTGTTCTGTCTTGGATTCATTTTCAACTATTTTCCCCAATAATTTAAGAGAAAGAAAATTTGTAAACTGCAAAAACTTGTCTGAAAACAAAAAATTAACAAAGCAACAAAGGATTGGCCTAAGAGAATTGCAATCAAATGAGAAGATAATAATAATAAAGGAGGCAACATAGTCATCCTCAACAGAAGCGATTATATTATGGAATGTAAAAGGCTCCTGAAGGACAAAACTAGTTGTACTGATCAGTGGACCAAACCAAGGGGTAATTAATCAATTAGTTCCTTCAAAATAAATATCCAAAGATTGCAACCTTTTACACAATACCAAAAATACATAAAAAAAAACAAAAAACACCAGGCAGGCCAATAATCTCTGGTATATGTAATCTAAGTGAAAATCCTACAAATACAACGATACAGTATTGAGTGACTTTGTTTCTGCATTATCCTCATATGTAAAAGACACTAAAGATGTTCTGAGGAAACTGAATGGTATAGAAGATGGCGACAAGGCTCTTCTAGTATCACTGGATGTAGAGTCCTTGTATACCACTATTCACCATCCCAGAGGCTTACGTGCTATTGAGTACTTCTTGTCCAAATGAGGTAGTCATTTAACAAATCGTATTGACTATATAGGAGCTGCTGGGATTTGTATTATCCCACAATTATTTTATTTTTCAAATCACTTCTACCATCAAACATGCGTTACGCCAATGGGCATCGTCTCTGCCCCAACATACGCCTGTTTATATGTAGGATGGTGGGAAGAGCAGATTGTCTTCGATGAAAAAATGCTAAATTACACCCAATACATTGAACTATGGGTGCGTTTCATTGATGACATTCTGCTCCTATGGACTGGTACCCCAAAAAAATTGCAGGAGTTTTTTGAAATCTGAAACAAGAATGATATGGGCCTATATCTTACCTCGGAAATGAAGTATTCGTCTAATACATTCCTGGATTTAAAAATAACTAAAAGGCCAGATTGCAAATTGGAGACTTCCACCCGATCTCCGACACTAGTGACCTCTTGCAAGATGAAAGTAGTCCCCCTAAACCCTTCATATCATGTATACCAGTGGGACAATACCTGAGGAATAAAACAGGCCAAGGAAGTCCAATCAAGCTTTTTAGAGAGAGGTTATAAGAAAAAAAAAACACTTAAAAAAGCATATTTTAAAGCCAAATCACAGGATAGAGAATCCCTTTTGATGGATAAACCTAAAAATACAGATAGTTTGGTAAGATGTATCGGTACGTCCAATGGCAAATGGTACAAGATCATTACTCAGTACTGGGATATGCTGCTGGAAGACAAGGATTTAAATCATATCTTATCTTACTGATAGAGAGCAGACCACTAGCTGAAGATCCACCAACTCAAGAGACACCCTATCTCCTAGTCACTTAAAAGATCCTAAAAAACATGGTGGCTTCATGAAACAAAATGGTTCTTCAAATGTCAAAAATGTAAAAATTGCAATTGTATGTTAAAACTACCAAAACCTTCCAATCTGCGGATGGAAAGAAGGAATTTAAGATAAATTATCTACTAAACTGTAAATCAGAAGGAGCGATTTATCTATTAATTTGCAAATGTGGACTCAGATATGTAGGTAAAACCAGATCTGGGAACATGTGTACGGCATCAAGAAGGAGTTAGCTTCTCCAATAGCTGTACACATAACGCATAATGGCCGTAAATGCCGTTTATTATAGCCATTAACTTCCAATGACCACTGACAATGTATTAATATGGACACAACACGTAGCTCCCTCATGTATATCAGTCACAACATACACTGCCATGATTGGCTCTCATTAGGTATCTGTTCTAGACTCTAATAAGTGCCATTTCTTATTGCTTGTTCCCAATAATCCACACCCCACAATGTTATGTCCAAGGACACAGGGTAGGTGGACACACACTCTCTAGTCACCAATTTCCCTGGAAAAAGTCAAACACAATGAGCATGGAGTCTGTGCCAGTTTTGTATTAAAAACTTGTTTATGTGGGGCAACTCATGTTGGTAATAACCAAAGAGATCCATAAATGATGCCCGGAGGCCAGAAAGTCATAGGTAATATATCTAGATCTAACCTTGACCCACATAGGGCCCTGGTATTGAAGAACACGATGATGAGGGACATTGTATGACAGCATGACACTGTTTTACTCTACTGAACATCTGCCACAATAGATAACATAGGTCAAAATTCAGGGGTTACTGCCCTATTGGATCTCTACTACTTTCAAATTCATTTTCTGTGATATGTAATATGTGATGAAACAAAACATATTAGCAGTTACTTTATATGTTAAACAGCCGGTGAGGTCCAGGGGCGGGTCTGATAACTGGGCAAAATGCGAGTCTCCCCCCACCTCTACCACTGTCTACTTTAATGTCCTTTGACGCTCATCGCAGCGTCTCAATGAGCGCCTTTGAAGCTCATTGCGAGTCTCTCCCCCTGTCTTCCTCCCTTGTGTCTCATTTCCTAAATCCTCTCTATCCCCTGTGTCTCCATTCCCCCTCCTCTACCACCCTTGTATCTCCTTCCCCCCTGTGTTTTTACCTCCCGTGTCTCTAACCCCCTCCCCTGTGTCTCTTTCCCTCCTGTGTCCCTTTCCCCCTCCCCTGTGTCTATTTCCCCACTCTCGCTCCCCTGTGTCTGTTCCCCCTTGCCCTGTGTCTGTTTCCCCCCTGTCCCCCCTCCCCTGTGTCTGTTCCCCCATCCTCATGTCACTTCCCCCATTCCCCTCCCCTGTGTATCTCCCCCCCTCCTCTCCCTCCCCTGTGTCTCTTCCCCCTCCTCTCCCTCCCATGTGTCTCTTTCCCAACTCCTCTACCTCCCCTGTGTCTCTTCCCCACCTCTCCCTCTCGTGTCTCTTTCCACCTCCCCTGTGTCTCTTTCCCCCCTCTCAACCCTTTGTCTCTTTCCTCCCCTCTCCCTCCCCGTGTCGCTTTCCCCCGTGTGTCTCTTCCCCTCTGTGTCTCTTTCCTACCTCTCCCCCTGTGTCTCTTCTTCCCCTCTCCCCCCCTGGGTCTTTACCCTCCCTCTCTTTCCTGGGTCTCTTTCCCCTCTCTCCACTGTGTCTCTTTCCCCCTCTTCCCCGTGTCTCTTCCCCCCTCTCCCCCTGTGTATCCTTCCCCCCTCCCCTGTGTCTGTTCCCCCATCCTCGTGTCACTTCCCCATTCCCCTCCCCTGTGTATCTCCCCCCTCCTCTCCCTCCCCTGTGTCTCTTCCCCCTCCTCTCCCTCCCATGTGTCTCTTTCCCAACTCCTCTACCTCCCCTGTGTCTCTTTCCCACCTCTCCCTCCTGTGTCTCTTCCCACCTCCCCTGTGTCTCTTTCCCCCCTCTCACCCCTTTGTCTCTTTCCTCCCCTCTCCCTCCCTGTGTTGCTTTCCCCTGTGTGTCTCTTCCCCTCTGTGTCTCTTTCCTACCTCTCCCCCTGTGTCTCTTCTTCCCCTCTCCCCCCCTGGGTCTCTACCCTCCCTCTCTTTCCTGGGTCTCTTTCTCCCCTCTCTCCTGTGTCTCTTTCCCCTCTCTCCGCCGTGTCTCTTACCCCCTCTCTCCCCCGTGTCTCTTCCCCCCTCTCCCCCTGTGTATCCTTCCCCCCTCCCCTGTGTCTGTTCCCCCACCCTCGTGTCACTTCCCCATTCCCCTCCCCTGTGTATCTCCCCCCTCCTCTCCCTCCCCTGTGTCTCTTCCCCCTCCTCTCCCTCCCATGTGTCTCTTTCCCAACTCCTCTACCTCCCCTGTGTCTCTTCCCCCTCCTCTCCCTCCCATGTGTCTCTTTCCCAACTCCTCTACCTCCCCTGTGTCTCTTCCCCACCTCTCCCTCCTCTGTCTCTTTCCACCTCCCCTGTGTCTCTTTCCCCCCTCTCACCCCTTTGTCTCTTTCCTCCCCTCTCCCTCCCTGTGTCGCTTTCCCCTGTGTGTCTCTTCCCCTCTGTGTCTCTTTCCTACCTCTCCCCCTGTGTCTCTTCTTCCCCTCTCCCCCCCTGGGTCTCTACCATCCCTCTCTTTCCTGTGTCTCTTTCTCCCCTCTTTCCTGTGTCTCTTTCCCCTCTCTCCACCGTGTCTCTTCCCCCTCTTCCCCGTGTCTCTTCCCCCCTCTCCCACTGTGTATCCTTCCCCCCTCCCCTGTGTCTGTTCCCCCATCCTCGTGTCACTTCCCCATTCCCCTCCCCTGTGTATCTCCCCCCACCTCTCCCTCCCCTGTGTCTCTTCCCCCTCCTCTCCCTCCCATGTGTCTCTTTCCCAACTCCTCTACCTCCCTTGTGTCTCTTCCCCACCTCTCCCTCCTGTGTCTCTTCCCACCTCCCCTGTGTCTCTTTCCCCCCTCTCACCCCTTTGTCTCTTTCCTCCCCTCTCCCTCCCTGTGTTGCTTTCCCCTGTGTGTCTCTTCCCCTCTGTGTCTCTTTCCTACCTCTCCCCCTGTGTCTCTTCTTCCCCTCTCCCCCCCTGGGTCTCTACCCTCCCTCTCTTTCCTGGGTCTCTTTCTCCCCTCTCTCCTGTGTCTCTTTCCCCTCTCTCCGCCGTGTCTCTTACCCCCTCTTCCCCTGTCTCTTCCCCCCTCTCCCCCTGTGTATCCTTCCCCCCTCCCCTGTGTCTGTTCCCCCATCCTCGTGTCACTTCCCCATTCCCCTCCCCTGTGTATCTCCCCCCTCCTCTCCCTCCTCTGTGTCTCTTCCCCCTCCTCTCCCTCCCATGTGTCTCTTTCCCAACTCCTCTACCTCCCCTGTGTCTCTTCCCCACCTCTCCCTCCTGTGTCTCTTCCCACCTCCCCTGTGTCTCTTTCCCCCCTCTCACCCCTTTGTCTCTTTCCTCCCCTCTCCCTCCCTGTGTTGCTTTCCCCTGTGTGTCTCTTCCCCTCTGTGTCTCTTTCCTACCTCTCCCCCTGTGTCTCTTCTTCCCCTCTCCCCCCCTGGGTCTCTACCCTCCCTCTCTTTCCTGTGTCTCTTTCTCCCCTCTCTCCTGTGTCTCTTTCCCCTCTCTCCACCGTGTCTCTTACCCCCTCTTCCCCTGTCTCTTCCCCCCTCTCCCCCTGTGTATCCTTCCCCCCTCCCCTGTGTCTGTTCCCCCATCCTCGTGTCACTTCCCCATTCCCCTCCCCTGTGTATTTCCCCCCTCCTCTCCCTCCCCTGTGTCTGTTCCCCCTCCTCTCCCTCCCATGTGTCTCTTTCCCAACTCCTCTACCTCCCCTGTGTCTCTTCCCCCTCCTCTCCCTCCCATGTGTCTCTTTCCCAACTCCTCTACCTCCCCTGTGTCTCTTCCCCACCTCACCCTCCTGTGTCTCCTTCCACCTCCCCGTGTCTCTTTCCCCCCTCTCAACCCTTTGTCTCTTTCCTCCCCTCTCCCTCCCTGTGTCGCTTTCCCCATGTGTCTCTTCCCCCTGTGTCTCTTTCCTACCTCTCCCCCTGTGTCTCTTCTTCC